>KN469914.1:28832-40422 GCA_000787095.1 Periophthalmodon schlosseri
ACACACACACACACACACACACACACACACACACACACACACACAACACACACACTACTGTTAAACTGCATAGGAACCATCATACTTTAACTAAACATTTTAAAAATGTAATATGTCTTTTCAACATGTTCATATTTCTAGTTTTATATAAAAAAAATATAGAAATTTAACTTATTTAGAGGACACTGCTACCTTTTTTAAAATCTTTGCTTCTTTAGAACTAGTATAACTTAGCTCATTTTTGTAGGAACCATAAAATTTTCCCTTTTCCCTCCTAAAACTGTGTAGTCTGATTTTGAGTTCCAGTTTCAGTATTATTGATCTGAAGGGTAGTAATAATGTTTGCTTTGGTGCTTTGGTGGGTTAAGCAGCGCCTAATATTGAATCTATGTAGGAACCCAGTCTCTCTCACTCACTCACTCACATAGCAATAAAGATTCTCAGATTTTTTTTTTTCAAAGGGAAGTGTCTTTCTTTCATTGCTCCTCTGAATGTACAAGCTCTTAAATGTCTCCTCTTTTTAACCCTCCTCCCTCGTTCAGTTCAGTTGATCCTTTTATAGTCTGATTTCTGTCCTCCTTTCAGAGTCTGATTTCCTGTCCTCCTTCTATAATCTATTTCTGTGCTCCCTTTATAGTCTGGTTCTGATTTCCCGTCCTCCTTTCATAGTCTGATTTCACATCCTCCTGTAGACTGATTTCTCTCAGTGCCAGTCATGGTCGTCCTGGTCCTCTCCATCTGTAGACTCATCATTGGTACTGTCGTCCCCTGTCTGTTGCTGTGTGCCATTGTGCTGTTGGGCCAGTAGAGCAGCGGTGGCTGCCCTCTGCCTCTCCTCGGCCTCTCTCTGTCTCTGAGCTGCTGCTTTCTTCTCCTGCTCCGCATGGCTCTTCATGTGCGCGCTGCGGCTCTTCACCTTATAGAAGATCCTGGACAACCAAATATTGTCAGAACATGCATGGTAAATGTTTCCAACAATACTCTTTCAATAAATCTGGTCCAAAGGGGCTTAGCCCTTTTTTTATTCATGTAATAAAGTCAAATTTGTCTTGCCCCAAATATATTGTAAAACCAGCTCTTAAGGTCAAAATTAGATTGCTGTGTGCTGGCTGCATCTAATTATAAAGCATTTTTATCCTTCGAGAATCAAGAAGTAAGGCTGGTGCACCGTTAGCATGCTATTTGTTGTTTAGCAATGTCAACAAAACTCTGCTCTGACCTCCAAAAGTTGTGAAAAGCGCTTATAGACCAGCCAATACTACACATGCTTCTCCTTCTCGTGTCAAAACAAACATGGCGGCTTACAAGTAACAGAGCAAGATTTCTGCAGATTTAATGTGTGAAGCACTAATGTGAGGTATCAGAACTTATACATTTAGCTCTGAATGATTTAAGAATATTCAAGGGAGGAAAGTTTTGCTATGAACCTGGTGGTCCCACAAACTAATTCATTAAAAAAATAGGAAGAATCCCTGTACCTTTGCTCACTAGGTACAAAGTCTCTGAACATGTGAGTTATCTGCAGTCCTGTTTGTTTACCGAGTTTGTGTGGAATTTGTTTGTTACTAAGAGACAGCTTACAATCATTAACCCATTGCACACAAAGAGAAACAGAACACTGACCTGCCACACTTCTTACAAGGGAACTCTCCCTCCTGCGCCCCCGCTGCTGCCCCCTTGTGGCTGGAGTTGGGGCTGGATTTTCGTGGCTGTGGTTCGTACCGAGGTTTGGAGACTAGAGTAGGAGGCAGAGGAGGGAGAGTGACCCGGGGTAAGGTGTGCTCCTCCAGGGTCTGCATGATCACAACGCTTCCGGGCTGGCGAGAGAGGAGAGGGGAGTTAAAGATTTTCCTAAGAATTATCTAAAGCACAGAGCCAAAAAGTTGCTGGTTGAATCGTTGTGTCAGCCTTTGCATACTGCTGTTGTGTCCTGGGGCAAGACACTTCATCCATTTTATGCATGTAAAGTGTGAAGAAATAATGTCATTTCTTAGTGCTGCTTTTGTGCTACCTGCCGATGCATCTGTGTCTCATGTCTCATATTTGACCAGCTCTTCTGGTCAAATATGAAACATGCGTGTCCTGGGTCTTTCCCGGGGCCTACTCCCGGTGGGACATGCCCGAACATCTCTCCAGGGAGGCGCCCATGAGGCAACCGGAATAGATGCTAGAATCTCTTTTTTTAACTCACCTTAATGTATATAATGTAAATCTTGTCTTTTGTACATTCTACACCTTGCCTGGCGTCTACTATAGCTAATACTGGCACATTTACAGAAATTTACACTTACAGAAATATTTAAAACTGTACAGAAAACTGTACAGAAATATTTAAAACTTTACACATTTACAGAAATATTTATTAATGTGAATTGTTCCTGTTCAAACAAACAAATGAATAAATTGCCTTCATCTAAAATGCTAACTGTGCTTAATAATCACCTACTAAATAAACAAATAACCCAAAATACACCAAATTAGAATGTGTTTACAAAACCTTAAAGAGTCTACACAGGAAAAGTGGATGGGGGAAAAGTGTCATGTTGGAACATAGAACAACTCAACTCAACCAAACAGATAAGATACGCACCCTCGTAACTCCTTTGTTTTGTCTTGAGGCCAGACAAATTGGTTTCTAATCTAACAACACCTTATTTTCTATATTGTTGCGATGACTACCATTCAAAGTCTACCTTTTTTGCCTGATTTGATTAAGTATTTAGTTCTAGTTCAGCTGCAGATCCTTTGTTAAAGATTTCTTGTCGAGTCACTGTTTACAAATAACACACCATAATGGCATTACGCAATCTAACACTGACGCAGGTGATGTGTGTGTCCACCAGGGAGCGACATAAACAACATCTGAGAGTAACTGTCAGATTGCAGATTTGCTGACCAGGTTTATGTTTAATATCTGTGTAATTACCGGGCCTTTCCAAATGAAACAAAAACTGGCACAAAGCTCAATGTCTTCTCTGTCAGGAAAAATAAACAACAGTTCACAATAGCTTCAGAAAGTGGTGCCATTATTGACGCGATTGTTGTCATATTAATCTTATGGCTTTAAGTTCTTGCAAATGACAAGTTTGTGGAGCGAATCCCAAACAAATAATGACAAGGTTCAAGTTTGTGGATCAAAAGTTTGGATATTTCTTTCAAAAACAGTGAATCTGCCGATATAAATAACATTCACACTTTAACACACACCACATCAAAACTGGGACTAAACTCAAAACTAAACTTGGACTAGATCAAACCTAGTCTACATCAGGACAAAATTAAGTGCAAATGTAGCCAGCAAGGATTTTGTCTTGATATAATTCTGCCTATGGAGTTGCCCTCCATCTGAAATTATGACATCATCAACTTGTTGAATATAAACTCAACCTACTGATACTTTGCAGCTGATGTCATCAACATTTCCTTGGGGGCTGAAGCTAACTAGAGGCACTGCTCTGCCTGAGGCTTTGTTAGACTTTAATCTGAGCTTTGTTTTAACACAATCTGATCATAAAGAATTGACTTAAGTCAGGTGAGATGATTTGTGCTCATACATAAAAATTACAGCGGTAAGCTAGCTAGTATTAGCCAACAGTTTTTCGCTTAGTCAATCTTATCTTTTTTGTTGAAAAGCAAACACTTAAACAAGACCATGAACACTAGTATTGATCACAGGCTCCTGACAATGTGTTGTTTAAATCTATTTTGTATTTTTTTTTCTTGAGTTTTCAAACTAATCTATCTATCTAAAAACCTATCAAGCTGTGTTTGCTAATGTGTGCATTGTGTCACCATGGTAACTGCTGAACATTCCTAAACAGACATACATGAAGTACACTGCAAAGTATCAATAAAAGCTGCTAACCCTGTAGTTTAGACCTCTACAACCATGTTCTGAAATGGGATGGGATTCTTGTATTAGTTAACCCTATAGTGTCGGATGCTATCATTGCCGATAGATTCGCGGTTGCGGACTTTCCATTACCGTAACTCCGCAACCAATTGTGCTATAATGTAGATTCAAACAGCATCTCAAAGCAGAGGCATAGGGCTCTTTAAATATGTTACTACATTACGGTAATGTGCTTTCGTTGTCCTTCGAAGATGACCAATCAGAGCACAGGTGTCGCTGGGATCCTCTCAATGCAGAGGCGGCACTCTGGTGACGCTCACACGATAGCATCCGACGCAATAGGGTTAAGCAGTTCAGATTTCAGTCTTGTCTCAAATGTTAATGCTTCTGGACATGTTTAAATTGTGCAATCTAACTAAATATAATCACAATTGTTTCCTGCAGATTTTTCCCATTCATTCTGACTATACTGTGAGTCCAGCTGGATCTCCCACTCACGTTGTTGTCCGTGGGTTGATATGTGTGGGTGACTTCCTGTTTCCTGTCAGCTGACCCCTCCCATTTCCTGCTGTCCTCCTCAAGTCGCTGGGAGCCCTGAGAGAAAGAATAGAGGGTGAGTATAACAACCTCCCATATCCCTGTGTGATTAAAAAAAAAATAAAAATTATGAGCCTAAACTAACATAGAAAAGCCAAAAATATTTATCTTGCTTATCCGAAAAGTTTGATCTCTTATACCTAGTGTCATATGAAAGAAAAATATATGTGATAATTTAAACAAAATGAGTCAAACTACTAGGTAGTAGAATCACTGCCACTGCTAACTATATCATTTGAACATGTATTTAAAAATGAAAAAAAAATTACATTTTATAACATCGTGTCCCATTTTTGTCCCTCTCTGTTTTCTGTCCTTACCTTGGGGTCCACTTCGTCCTCTGTGCTCCTAGTTTCTGGTTCAATCTCTCCATACAGCAGGGCCCCGTTCCTCCCAATCTTCACATGTTTCTTAAACGTGTAATAAAACTCCACACACTGCGCCACCGACTTAGTGCAAACCTAGAAATACAACAAAACATTCAACAAATACAGAAAGGTGACATCACACCATTGTAGAATCCCTAAAGTTTAAACTGAGCTGGAGGACAAGTCCAAATTCTATGATGGAATTTGCTGTTGAAATGTCAGATTGCAGATTTGTTTCTCTATAATTACTGGGCCTAGCCACACGAAAGTTCAACCTCTTCTCTGTCAGTATAAATAAAACAAAATATGTGATTGTTGTCAGTTATAACGGCATAATAGTAGTATAGGAGTTTAAATCACAAGATTAATATGACAGTTTTGTGGAGCCAATTCAAACAAATAATAAGGTTCAGCATTTGCGGATCATTGGGTATTTCTTTCAAAAACAGTGAATCTCCCATAGAGTTATACACGCCCCGTCCTACATCTGAAATTATGAGATCATAAAATTCTAAAACGTGAACACAACTTATTTATATGTGCATATGGCATGATAGTGAGGGTTAGAGAATGGCATGAAACTTGATAGTGAATATGATTTGGCCTTAGGGAAATGCTGAACTAAAACCATAACAAAAGGTTTCATATCTTCTGAAATATTACGCCTTTATACAATATCTCTCACTCTAAAAACCACGGGCCTCTGTGGGGAATCAGATGATGTGGTCACAATGACAATCCTGTAGTTTGTTTTATAGGTGTGTCTCTGCTACATGCACTGGGCCACAGGTAACAGTAACATGAACTGTTTTACTAAAAATACATTTACCAATACATTATATGTATTTTTTTGTATCATACCTATTGCATTTTTGGGTAGCATGAATACATTTTTCATACCATATTCTACCAGTTATACATACTATTATTACAATTTACAACTGCAACTATTATTTTGCTAATCTGGGCTTTGTAGTGATAAAATAACATCTCTGCCATTGCCATTGAATGAATCAATTTATACATGTTCAATGTAGCAAAAATCCATTATCAATTCCTCAATAAATCAATTATTTAAAGGCGTAGTATGTAACTTTATGGAGGTGGCACGTCATCTGCATGATTCCATGCATCTGCATCTGACTGAAATTCTGCACTCTTCTCTTTTAATGTTCATTTTATGATGATTATTTATGCTTTATTTGTTTGTATTGTAATTTTAATGTTATTCTTATTCTGTACAGCACTTTTTGAATTACTTTGTGTACGAACTGTGCTATACAAATAAGCTTGCCTTGCCTTGATGCCATACTGTGGAAAATTATAGTCAAAGGAATACCATTTGCATGGAAACAAGCAGAAGAAGGCCCTCCTCCAGGCCAAATAAGAGTCAGAGTAAAAAGCTACATACTTTAGCTTTAAAGAATTAAATTAATCATTAGCAATACATTTTGTGTTAGTTCTAATACTGTTATAGAGGACCAAATGAACCTAATGGGACTAAGTTGTGTACCTGTTTCTGGACCATAAAGAAATCCTTTTTGTGAGTGGTGATGCCTTTGTTGAACTGTTGTCTCTCTGCAGCGCTCCAGTTATCAGACCCTGAACACAGAAATCAGCTATGATTAGCAATAGGGATGTCCCGATCCGATCCAATGCCGATTTTTGATATTTGCATTTGCTGATACCAATCTCTTCCTGTTACTGTTCTTCTCATTTTTAACGATTCTATTTACACAATTTAAGTATTCCATGGTGAATTTAGCCTCAGTTGAATAAAAGTATTACCAGACAGATCAACTTAAAAATAGGCCAATTATAATTAGGCTGTAACAGCCTATCCTCAGTCTGTGCTCTGGGCGTTAGCTGCAGCGACAGCTGTGTGCAGAGGACAATATATGCTGAATCAGCCCGATCTATTTACTAAATGCCTAGATCGGCGACTGATATCGATACCAGTATGATCGGGACATCCCTAGTTAGTAATACTATTGTATTTATTTTATAATATAGATTACAACAGTTTACTACAAGCAGTGCATCAAATTTACAAGAGTGCATTTTTATTTTTGCGAGTACATCAAAGAAACACACAACCTTCACAACAATCTTTGACAGGACAAGACAAGTGAGGGGCTCTCTAGCTGAGAGATATTCAATTTATTTTTTATCTTGATTTTTAACTGCACATCATTATTCCTCTGCGGTTGTTGTAGTTTGACAATAGGGGAATTTCAGTGTTGCAACGCAGATAAATTGGGTTCTTTATTTTCTAGCAGTAGAACCCTGGAGCCATAATCAGATGTCTTGTGGGTAGACCCACTGCAGCACAGAGCAAAGTTTGTACAATTTTAGCAATGAACAAAAGCCCCTTTCCCTGTTTTCCATCAGCTGTGGAGCCCCTCTCAGCTCTCTCAATCTCTGACATTTTTCAGTTTGGATGGGGCCTTGTTCAAGTTCAACTTCACCTCCCTTTAGCCCACAAAGCACTCTCTTTCTCCCCCTCTCTTTCGCCCCAATCTTTTTTTTTTCTCTTTCCCCCTCCCCCCTCATTTTCTATCCTCCATCTCTCCCTGTCCCCCCAACTCTTTTTGTCTTTTCTCTTTTTACCCATCTCTACCTCTCTCTATCTCTGTCCCCCCCTTCTCTCTCCTTCTTTCCCCCTCTTCCTCCCTTCCCTCCCTCCTCAGCCCTTAACCCCAAACCCAGACTAGCCCCAGTGAATCATGGGTAAACAAAGCTCACTCTGTCTCTCTCTCAGGATTAACCACAAGCTGCTGCTGCACCCTCCATTTTCACTGTTAAAATCCTATACCGCCCTCCCCCTCTCTCCCTCTCACTTTCTTTAAATAGGCAATATAATGTAAAATGTATTATAATGACCTTTAACCATGTTATAATGTAGTTCTCTCAAAATTATCTTACTCAAAGTTGTATTTCAATTCATGCATGTTTGATACCTCCTATCGCTGCCCACTGCTCTGTACTTAAAGTGGGACTTAACACCTAAACCCCTCCCACAACCACATTTCATAACAGAGCTGCTAAACTGGGAAGTACCTGGAGGACTAAAGAAGAGAGTGAGGGGGAAGAGGTGCAGGTTCTAGGAGTATAAGGAACAATGTGATTGGTCTAATCAGAAACACCTGACTGTAATCAGGGAAGTCCTGTGTGATGTCACATAGTACTTGAAATTGCAGTGGCCACACAGAACGCACTTCCTTATTTTTTACTTTCTCTCCTACTCCTCTTGTTCTCCACTCTCCCTCCCTCTCTCTCCCTCTTCCTCCCTCCTCTCTCTCTCTGTTGCAGAGAGAGAAAAGTTACATAGTACACTTTTAAAATGCTGCATTGTACTGTTCTCCTATTTTCCTAACTGTATAATGTATGTATTTGTTGCCTACTTATTTAACAGGTGTTTGTGGAGGTCTTACCTGAGTAGTGGTAGTTGGACAAATGATGCGACTTCGGGAAAATTGGATTTCTCAACATCATCAACGACAAAGCAGCCTGAAAAACACAAAAACAAAAAAGCACAATTATTATTTTAACAACATAAAGCTAACACATTAAGCACATTTTTTATTCAGCAAAGTAGGAAAGGTGACAAAGAACAATAAAACCAGCCAGGACCATTAAGGTTGAATGGAGGCTCGTTAAGGCTGAAACGATAAACAATAGCTGTTTACAGTTTCAGTGTAGTGAGCTCCTCCCTTCAGTTAGATATAAGGCAGTGTCTACTAGTAATCTGACCAGAACTGAAGAAGCGGCTTGGATGAGCAGCCAAACGTCTTCACTCCTACAACTTTTTTGTCCAGTTGACAGATTTCACTTTGGTTTTTACTATTCAGCAAAGTAGGGTGAAATGGGTGAAATGAGTCATATGCCAAAAAGCAATAGCACAATTTTCTAGGGCTGTAGTCGACTAGTCGACCAAGAATTTTTTTAAAGACATATCCTGCAGATGGATTAGTCAACTAATAAAAAGGCGTGGCAAAAGCTCTCAAAACTATTACGTGTCTCTATGTATCTGACCCAAACTGCACTCATAAGACTACAGCTGCACGGGAGTTCAAGCAAAACAACTATTTATGCAGAAAGTACTAGGCAACAATGTATTTATAAAGACAGATTCAGCTTGTGAAATTGCCTTTTTACATATAAATACCAAAAAATACCAAATCTTCAGATGACTCACTCACTAACTTCTCCTTTCTGCTGTTGTCCCGTATAAATCCTTCGTCGACTAATAAAAATTTTGGTTGACTAAGAAGCCATCGGTCAATCGACTAAATGACTAAACAACTAAAGGTCTACAGCCCTGCCATTTTCTTAAAACAATTTTGGGACTAAACTTAGACTAAGCCTAGAACTAAACCTGGACTAGAACAGGACTAAAACAGGACAAAACCAAGTCGAGATTCAGGACTAAACCAAGTGGTAACTAATGAGGACTAACCACGTTTAACAAGTTAAAGATGCATAACTTCTCAGGAGGGTCTGCTACCTGCTAGTCTGCATGGAGATGCCAATGCTTTATTTGGAATGTTCCACAGTGTGGCATTTAACTTCTCCATCTCCAAGGAAACAAGTGACCCCACCAACCAAGTTACAGGTCAGATCGGCGGAGGGGCGATCCTGCTCACATTAAAAATACATTTTTAAGGTGTTTTTGAGCAATAAATATTTCTGTAATTAAGTAAATGCAAGAAAGATATGTTTAATGCCATACTGTGGAACATTCCAAGTAAAACAAGTGCATAGTGTCACGGAGACAAGCAAGTGACAGACCCTCCACTAGAAAAGTTACATAGTGTACTTTTAAAATAGTTAATTGTCTGCAAGGCAATGCTTTTTAACATGAAATTTCAAACTAGACTGTTGTGCTAGCTTGTAACTCAACCTTTGGAACATTTTCAGATTACATTGTGTTAAACTATTGTGTAACTGGGAGTGAACTGACTGCAAATTCCTCTCTGTTCTCAAGAAATCCACACTCCCATAATCAGTGTGCCATTTTTAAGATAGTACATTGTTAAAAATACATGGAATCTCAAGGTCTTACAATTTGATATAGCTCACTATACAATAATATTATGATAACAAGGTGATACATGCAGTAACTTATATATTGCATGTGACATTCTATGTTGTATCACCGTTTTAAACACATTTTACAACAGTATGTCTTTGTTACACCACTACCTGCATGTACTGTTATGAGATACACTCATTTTTATAATCAAAACAGTAAATATGCAGACTGTATTACATAAAAAGGTTTCCATAGTCTAAATAAGCTGCAAAATTGTAATACTGCCTCAACTTAAGTTTTGTGAAATCTACCAAAACACTCACCCAACTGAGATTTACATGATATCAATACAGTTGAAACCAGAAGTTTACATACACTTTATAAAAAGACACATATGCTTTTTGTTTCCTCACTGTCTGACATGAAATCTGTTTTAGGTCAATTAGAATTACCAAAATTATTTCTATTTGCTAAATGTCAGAATAATGAGAGAAAGTCAGAAGTTTACATACACCTCATTAGTATTTGGTACCACTGCCTTTAAACTGTATGACTTGGGTCAAATGTTTTGGATATCCTTCCACAAGCTTCTCACAATAGTTGGCAGGAATTTTGGCCCATTCCTCCAGACAGAACTGGCGTAACTGAGCCAAGTTTGTAGGCCGCCATACTCACACATGCCTTTTCAGGTCTGCCAATACATTTTCAATAGGATTGAGATCAGGGCTTTGTGATGGCCACTCCAAAACATTAATTTTGTTATCCTTAAGCCTCTTTGTAACCAGTTTGGCATTATACTTCGGGTCATTGTCCATTTGGAAGACCCATTTGCGCCCAAGCTTTAACTTCCTGGCTGATTTCTTGAAATGTTACTTCAGTATTTCCACATAATGTTCTTTCCTTATGATGCCATCTAATTTGTGAAGTGCACCAGCCCCCCTTGTAGCAAAACAACCCCACAACATGATGCTGCCACCCCTGTATTTCACAGTTGGGATGGTGTTCTCAGCTTGCAAGCTTCCCACTTTTTCCTCCAAACATGCTCATTATGGCCAAACAGTTCAATTTTAGTTTCATCAGACCACAGGACATGTCTCCAAAAATTCAGGTCTTTGTCCCTGTGTGCATTTGCAAACTGTAATCTGGCTGGGTTTCTTTTGCAGTAATGGCTTCTTCCTGGCAGAGTGGCCTTTCAGCCCATGTTGGTACAGTACTCGTTTCACTGTGGATAATGACACACTTTTACCAGCTTCAGCCAGCATCTTCACAAGGTCTTTTGCTTTTGTTCTTGGGTTGATATGCACATTTCGGACCAAAGCACGTTTATCTCTGGGGCACAGAACCTGTCTCCTTCCTGAGCGGTATGATGGCTGGATATTCCCATGGTCTTTATATTTGCGTATAATTGTTTGAACAGATGAACGTGGCACCTTCAGGCATCTGGAAATTGCACCCAAGGATGAACCAGACTTGATGTTACAAAAAGAAGCTGTGTGTTTCAGGTGTGCCTTTAAATACATCCAAAGATGTGTTTCTAATTAACTCAAATGTTGTCAATAAACCTATCAGAAGCTTCCAAAGACATGACATCATCATCATCTGCGTTTTCCCAAATTGTTTAAGGTCATCTAAAGTAATCTTACTGTATGTGAACTTCTGACTTTGAAGAAAGTCATGAAAAATTGTCATAAAAATCCTCTCATTATTCTCGCATTTAGCAAATAGAAATAATTTATT
>KN469914.1:40660-52344 GCA_000787095.1 Periophthalmodon schlosseri
AATAATTAATTTATTATATTATTTTTTCAACTTTTTTCCCACCAAAGTAATGATTAGAAAAACAGGAAAATCTGTCATACGCACTTTAAGCAAAAATGTAAAATTCAATGCATTATGAAGAACAGTTGCAAGTCGGAGAAAGGGAGAGAAAATGAAAAGAGACATTTGTTGTTGCAGGAGATGAAGGAGGAGATTTTTGGGCCCAAGCAACTGTTGCTGCGCTCACGTTTCCATGGAAACGGTTTTGTCTCAAGACTCACAGCTGACACACTCCATTCACTCAGGTTATTAAAAATGGACTTAAGTTATCCACTTCTATTGAAAAGCAATGGGACTTTATAATGACAAAAGGGTTTCATTGGAATATATTAAAGTGAAGAAAAGATATACAGAATACATTGTCAAAAGTTAGTTTATGTGTAATAAAATTGTTTAAAAGTTGATGAAAAGAGTAGATTTTTTCATATAAAAGAATAAAAATTTTTAAGAATATACAGTGATATTTCTGGACTTGTGGTTCATTTTATAGTCTTTTTACTTGCTGAATATTTGAACCACGTGTTCACATTTCAGATGGATTTAAAAAAAAAAAGTTAATCTGGATGGGCCCAACCTAATTAACTACTAAAATAATATCTTCTTATTATGAATAAAATACCAAAAACACCTAGATCAGGGGTCGGCAACCCAAAGAGCCATTTGGACCTGGTTTCCACAAAAAAAAAAAAAAAAAAAACCACTGGGAGCTGCAAATACTTTTTGACATCTAAAATGAAGATAACACTGTATATATTGGGGTTTTTTTACCTTTACGCTTTGTAAAAAAAACCCCTGGGAGCTGCAAATACTTTTTGACATCTAAAATGAAGATAACACTGTATATATTGGGGTTTTTTTACCTTTACGCTTTGTACACACAACTATAGTGTGTTGCTTAAGAAATCCATGAAGTGCTACAAAGGCTTCTGCTTTGAACCTCTGCGCACAGCACCTGCAAATTGGGGCTATAGAAGTCACTTTCATCTTTACGCAGGACTGTAAGCTGTTGTCTGTGAGGTGTGAGCGGTGTTTGTTTTTAACATAGTTCATGGTGTAGAATAGCTGCTCACATACGTATGTGGATCCAAAGATCGACAGGACTCCAAATGCATATTTCTTGATAAATGCATGACTTTTTGGCGGCGTTTTGGTGGGCTTCCGCCAGTGTGATGCTTATTTTGAGCCAAGAAAAATAATAAAATATAATTTTATTTCAAGATCACAATAATCTTCCAATAACTATAATTTAAAAAAAGAACTAACACAAATAAAATATACTTCAATTAAACACTTAAACACAATTTATTTTCCCAAGCCACGCAGAGCCGCAGTATAAGGATGAAAGAGCCGCATGCGGCTCTGGAGCCGCGGGTTGCCGACCCCGACCTAGATATAAATTTTTGTGACAGATTGTTTGTGAGAGCTTGGAATGAGTTACATAGATTTAAAGGAACTGAACGTAAGCTTTTGTATTTTAATTTTCATAAACATGGCCTAACTGTGTCCCCAGATACGAGGTAAACATGTTCAAATCAAATATATCTTACATTGATAATAAATCTAATCTTGATTTATTCAAAGTTATGATGTGCCATGTCTCATGTATTTATGTTATAATTATGCTGTTATATATCTTGATTCTCAAGATCCAAGCAGAATGAGCCTCACGTGAGTCTCTCATTCGGTTTTCCAGTTTCAATGCTGAAATCCAGCTCCATTAAACCCAAAAGGACCATCTCTGATCTGAAGCCGCACAATCTAAACCTCAGCACCTGCAGCCAATCATGAATCAGTGCTAGTGCAGCCTCTGCAGCTCAGTGAGTGAATTCTGGAGGTTCTGAACTTTCACATGGGGCATGGCCTTTCCATATACTGAGAATGAGAAAAAAATTGTATGTGTTCTCCATCAGCAGGCTAAGGCACTGGCAACCCAGGTTCAGTTGTGATTGTAGTACATTTACTAAAACAGAGCACAGGCTATGTACAGTTCATTTAATTGCTTACTTCCTCGATTCACGGTTTGAAAATTGAGTCAGCTTAAGATTACAAGTAAAAACCACATAAACTGCAGTCTCACCAGTACATCTCCTCTGCACTGGAACAGACAGTGATGGGCCAGCTCCTGATTGGTTCCTCCCCCAGAGAAGACACTGGAACAGGCCAAGTGCATCAGGTCCTGAACTGTAAAATATAAACATGTGAGAAAGAGTAAGAAATTTGGGCTGCACTGTAAAAATAATAACGATGTTGATACTAAAATGTCAAACCCAATTTTGAAAACTTTTTTAGGGACACTACAACTTAAAGGCCCTGTACCCAATTGTTTCCATGTATTTGAGCAAAATCTGTCTTGCCCGAGTACAGACATATTGTATAAGCAGCTCTTGAGGTCAAAATAAGTCCACTGCGTACTGCCTGCATCCAATTATAAAGCGGTTTATTGTCTGAGAATCAGGAAGTGTGCTGTTAGCATGGTATTTATTGTAAGCTTTACTGTGACAGCAAAACTCCACCCTGGTTTCTGGAAGTTGCGAAAAGCGATTATAAACCCATCATGGTGAATAATTCGGATGCTCAGAATGCCTAAGGTAAGTGAGGAATAACTAGACCACTGCAAATCATTTAAAATGATTTTGTTCTGTTTATGTTTTTAAGACAATAAAAATCTGGTACAACGCAACACAAAAAACACAAAATAACTTAAAAAAAACATTACAATGTGAGAAAGAAGGCCATGCACAAAATATCAGAGATGAAACTGAGAGCAGTTGCCACTATAAAAAAAGAGCAGAAATGAGTAAGAACGGAGCTATAGGAAATCTAGAATTTATTCATCACTTACTACAGCGATGACTAATGCTCAGATCTGAAACACATAAATGAATGGGTTTGCACTGGGTAGTGGATTTTCAGTTGCTGTTAAAAAGTTATAACTTACAGACTGTTGAAGGGTACCAGATTTTTGTTTTCAAAATGTGAAAAACAGAACTACTTAATTTTAAACGGTTTGCAGTGGTCCAAAGTTATTCTTCACTTACCTTATGCATTCTGAGCATCCTAATTATACAGTTTGTTGAGTTTATAAGTGCTTTTCACACCTTTTAGAGACCAGAGCAGAGTTTCTGCTATGTTAACATTAACAACAACTAGAATGCTAATGCTGCACTTTATAGTAAGAGCTGAACTATGTAAACACCTTTCTGTTGGTAGCTGATGTTCTCTTCCTCTTTAAGTGGAGCCCAGAGCAACGCCGCCTTGTGTTGGTCCTGATCCACTGCATTCCTCGACCTTAGCTCTGGGATCTCTGCTTGGTAACGCGACCCGATGTTTATACGACTGAAAACATAAATAAACATAACCAGCAATGATGTAATTAAAACCACTGCTTAATACAATCCAGTGTTATGATTTCTCTAATAATTAAGTGAATAAAATGAAATACTCACGGTTCAAGGCTGACAGGAGTGGCCTCTCCGATGGACGTCAAAACTGGAGGAGTTATGTCTGAGCTGTCTGAAAGAACAGAGAAATTACATTTTAATAAAACACAAACGCAACCACATAAACCATTTTTGTAACCTATTACAAACTGATTTTTAACAAGAACCCAGCCAAATCAACAATATCCAATATTTATCCAATATTTAAACCTGAAACCTGTGCTTGCATATCCCCAGTGTTCCCCATATCCCTGATTGGAAAATACCGGGTACATTTACATGGCCAGTAAAATCCGATAACTAGAGTAATCAGATAACCCAATATTAGATCTGATTTTGGTGTGTGTTTATAGCACAAGAGAAATTTGATCATCAAAAACACCTGTTGACACATGTCAGTGAACCAGTGGCTTTTTAGAATAACTTGTATTTAGAAGATAAAGTTCAATAAATTCTAAAATAACTGTTTCAATCTTTTTCTCTTTTATTTTTGTATTTGCAAGATTAGTTTACCCTTTTTTGCATAATTAATTTAGTCAAAACCTGCACAGGTGTGAACACTCAGACAGAAATCAGATTAGTCACATCAGATGGAACTGATCACATGACATTTCATAATCTGACAACTCTAGAAATCAGATCAAATCAGAAAACGATCAGATTTCTAGCATGCATGTAAAGATAGCCACTTACTGGAACGCAGCAGACTCCTAGTGGCAGACTTGGGCGTTGCGGGCGGTATTCCCTGGACACTGGCAGAGGTGGAGGAAAGGAAGGTGGAGAAGTAGAGCCCTGATCCCTCCCTGACAGGGCTGAGGATGGGAGGAGGTGTGTATGGGGGCATGGCCAGGGGGTTATCAGCCAGGCGAACAGGGGAGCGCAGGTGGGACTGGTACGGAGTGATGGAGGAGTAAACAGGTGGAGCGATGAACAGAGTGGGTTTGGGTGGAGGAATGAAGAGTGGTTCAGGGCGTGGGCGGCGTTTGGACTTTTTAGGGTCGTCGTCCTGAGAGCTGTCCCCGACTCCTCCATTCTGTGGGAAAGAAAAGTGGAAAATTAAGACTTAAGTTGGCCTCTCTCATTTCAAATAGAGCTGCTAAGCTGGGCAGTACCTGGAGGACTAAATAGGAGCGTGAAGGGGGGAGGAGGTGTGGGGTCTGGGGGTATAAGGAATAGTGTGATTGGTAATCAGAAACACCTGGCTGTAATCAGGGCAGTCCTGTGCGATGTCATGTATTACTTGAAATCGCAGTTGCCACTAGAGGCAGCGCACACTTAGATTTAGCCGTTTTTGATCACAAACCAAATATATATAGTTTGCATTAAAATTGCCAAAAAAATGGACTTGAACAGTAGATAATGGTATTCAAACACAATATGCACAGTTTACTAGCAAGAAAAGTTGATTTAGTGTTTAACTCCACTTTAGGGCTGTGCAATAAAGCAGTGTTTCCCATTAGTAGAGAAGAGTATGGTGCCCCCCCATAGTCTAGTTTTCTTCCCATAGTCTAACACAGGCTGAGCAATAAATCGGTATTAAGAATAACATGATTTGCTTGTTATATTATCGTAAAATACAGAGGCAATAAGTGGCATACTTACTGTTTACTAAAGATTGCCTGGGCCACTATAGGAAACACTGTAAAGCCACAGTTTGTAACTTTTTAGCCAAAAAACTAAAATAAAAAGCATGTTTTTCATGTTGGTTTGTGTTGTGAAAAACTTCCTTACTGTGAGTGGGCTTGCATCTCCACAAGCCCTAATTTCCATGGAAATCTTGTTCCTTTGGCTATAATCTACCACAGTATGGCATAAAACAAATATATCTCAATGAATAATGTTCCAAAGTATGATTTTAACATTTAATTTCCCTAGGATCATGCGATGTGCTGCCTTCAGGAAGTTACATTCAGTCATGTCTAAAGGTCAATGATCAGCTTGGGTCTTTTTAATGGAGAGGTCTACAGCCAGTCAGTCAGTAAAGTCAGTAAAGCATGTGGTTTGGAGCTGACAGAAGACTTTGGAGGAAGAAATGTGACTATTTCTTTAGTGTTAAGTGGACTGTACCTGATTTTTTCCTGTGATAAAGTGAAATTTGTCCTGCCCCAGTACAGATATATTGTAAGGCAGCTTAAAAATTGAATGAGGAACAATTTTGGCAACCTATTAGCCAATCAGAAAAGACAATTTTGGAAAATAAAATTAAAGGTTTGTTATTTGAGCAATTAAAACACCTGTAATTGAATAAATGCAATAAATTACAGATAAATTTAATATTCCAGGCAGAGCAGTAAAATCTCCATGGAGACCACCAGAAAAGTCTCATAGTGCACCTTTAAGATCTAATGCCAAAATGATGCAAGTCTCATGCAACCAAGGACTGCAGCCCCAATCCTTCACAGTATATGGAGCAGTACAGAGGGGTACAGTAGCAGTTAAACCCTGTTAATCTCTATATCTAGGACAGGGGGGCATGCCACAATGCCCCATTGACAAACAGAAAGTACAATGGCGGGGAAGGGGTGGAGGGACTAAACATGAGGCAGGGTCTGCTATGGGAGTATATGGGATATTAAAGACGTTTAAAGCTGCGGTGGAATCAGGGAGTTGCTTTTGCTCAATGTTGTGATGCTTCTGGTCTATGATTGGATGCTGAAATCATGGGATCAGGGTCAACGTGGATGTGACGATGTTGCAGTGAAAAGTGCAATCCTGGAAACTAATAAAAATGGGTTTATAACTGCAATAGTATTCAATCCTTCTTAATTTTTTTAAAGCTATGAAATAGAAAGTGCAATTTGAATGGTAGAAATATACAAATCGTAAAGGCTGTAATTATTTATGAGATATAAAATACCCTGTGTCTCCAAATCAAAATGAATCAAAAAGACTTTATTTATCCCCAAGGGGATATTCAAATTGTAGGTCTCTTCCATGGGGTCTTATTCTGTGCAAAAGCTGGCAACCCTGTGGTTTAGACCTCTACAAACATTTTCTGAAATGCATTGGATTTTTGCATTAGTTTATCAGTTCAGATTTCTCTCAAATGTTAATGCTTCTGGATGGGTTTAAAATGTTCGTCATGTTGCACAGTCTTGGCTTAACTTCTACCTACTCCTTTTTGAATATTTTATTATTTTACCTATGTGAAATAAAGACTTCAATAAATCAATACTACTATATTCAAAACAAGCCCAGTCTATTTAAACCGTACCTGTTCTGAGTTGTCTGAAAGAGAGTTCCTAAGCGACCTCCTCCGGGTCACTATCACTGAGGGCTTGTGATCCAATCTGCCCAGGTCTCGGCTCCAGGCTGAGACCAGAGCCGGCTCTTCTCTGGATTCTGGGGATGACTCAGGTCTTCGGACCGGGACTGAGACTGGGATCACAAGAGGGACTAGGCCTTCGTCTCGCTTTGAGTTTAGACCATCCTCTGCGGGACTCCAGGGTCTGTGAGGGTCCTGAGAGACAGAATAATATCATGGTTTATATATAAAAAATATATATGTATTAAAATAAATAAATAAATAAATATATAAATATATACACACATTTAAAATGAACAATTGAGATGGGATTTGTGAATAGAATTTGTAATTAATGAGGAGGTATTACACTTTATATCACCAGGTTGGCTTTTAACATATTAAAAATCTTGAGTGAACAACAGAATAACATGGCAGAAAGCTTCAAAAAGTCAATTTTGCATAATATCCCATCTTTAACCATAAAAATGACAAAGAAACTATTCTAGTTGGTGAAATGTTGTAGTTTACTAAAATATCAGTAAAAAAAATGGCATTAAGTCTTATGTCTCCTATATCTGGGCTGATCAAATTTTAATCAAGATTCAATCATTTCTTCTGTTGTAATTTACAACACTAAATAATAGTATCTTTGATGTTACTATATGGTCTTATGCTAGTTCTGATGTAGACCATTTAAAACTATTCTTTTTCAAATATTAAGTTTAAATCTGAAGTTTTACTATCAATTGGTATCTTGGCATCAATTTTCTTTTTACAACAATAGCTACTGCAACCCCGTTTAAATAATTGAAAACTTATACAAACATAGCATGTGCTGTCCATTCACAACCTCTTTTGAACCTATAGTATGGGAGGGAGTGTTACAGGTGGTTATGGTGAGGTTCTGAGAGACATTCTCCACATTTTTGCTTTGAGTCAAACCAGAAACACGACAAACTTCACAGAACAGAACAGAAGAGGAGGCGAAGGGCTGGATCTGAGAGACTGCAGCAGAGGAGAAACAGGCAGCATTACTGTACATTCAAAAGGACAAAGGCAATTAAAGGGGCTGTACCAGATTTTTGCCCCATGTAATTAAGTAAAATTTTATGTATTGTAAAAGCAGCTCTTAGGGTCAAAATGAGACCGCTGTGTGCTATCTGCATCTAAATATAAAGCATTTTATCATCGCAAACCAGGAAGTACACTGTTAACATGCTATATGTATACTGTATGTATAGCTATATGTCATTTTTGTGGTGAAGGGTTCGCCACCTGCTTGATGTAGATGTTTTTGCTTTAAAAATCCACTGTCATCTGTCTGCATCTGTCGCTGTCATCTGTAAAGCATTTTATTCTAAGAGTATCAGGAAGTGCACAGCTAACATGCTAGTTGTTGTTAGCATTACCATAATGGAAAAACTCCACTCTGGTTTCTATAGGCACTTTTTGCAACTTTCAAACTCATTGTGGTGAATAATTAGGATGCTCTGAATGCATAAGGTAAGTGAGAAGTAACCACTGCAAATCATTTAAAATGAGTTAGTTCTGTTTTTCACATTTTTAAAATGGTAAAAGTTGATTTTGTACAACATTCTCTGCAGCCACATCCCCTCTGAATCCAACATGTGGTTTTGTTGTTGGTGGAAAGACCCAGAGGGCTCCAAAAAAGAGAGAGATTTTCTGCTGAGCTGTGCAATCTCTTGATCTCCCTCATTCTCTCTCTACCCTCCCCCTCTTCTCTTGCTTTTTCACCCCTTTCCACTTTTCATTCTCTCTCTCTCTTTCATTCTCTCCTCTCCCTCTATTTCTCCCCTCTCTCTCCCTTTTTTCTCCCTCCTTCCCCTCCCTCCCTCTCTCCAAAACTTTCCCACTCTTCCTTCTCTCCCTCTTTCTCTACCCTTTCCACCCCCTCCCTCCAATCACCTCTGCTCTCCTCTGTTCCCCTTGCTCCTCTCTCCCTTCTTCTCTTACTCCTCCCATATCTTTCACTTTCCCTATCCTGTCTCTCTCTCCTTCCTGCCATCTCTTGTTCTCTCCTCCTTCACTTGTCTCCCTCCTATCTTTCTCTCCCTACAACATAATTCTCTCCTTTGTCCTTTCCCCTTCCACCCACTCCTCTCTCTCCCCCTTTATCTCTCTTCTCTCTCTCTCTACCTTCCCCCTCTCCCTGTTCCTCCTCTACCTCTGCAACTTTCGTTCCCTCCCTCCTCACCCCCCCCTCTCTTTCTCTCTGTCCATTACTCTTTTTCTCTCCCCTCTCTCCTCTTCCCTCTCCTGTTTCTCTCACTTTCCTCCTTACTCTCCTCCTTTTCTCTTTTCTGTCTTTGAACTTTCTGATTTTTCTGGTGGGGGAGGTGTGTGTAACCAAACACAGCTCTGTCAGATCCACTGTCCCAAAGCCAAAACCAGGGCACAGACTCACTCCCTCTGAGCACACCAGGCACTTTCAGAGCACTTTCTGAGCAGTTTTCAAGCAACAATAAGTATTCTTAGTATCTAAAGTACTACTGGGAAGCGATGTTAACAGAAGTAATATCAGGACAAGTGTCAGTACTAAACCTCCAGAATTCACTCACTGAGCTGCAGAGACTGCACTAGCACTGATTAATGATTAATAATAGCTGCAGGCGCTGGGGTTTAGGTAGCAACGATTCAGATCAGTGAGAGTGTCCTTTTAGGTGTAAACCACTGTATTTCAGCATTGAAACCGGCAACTCAAATAAGAGACTCATGCTAGGTTCATTCTGCTTTCTGACTGGCGCCAAGCGTCTTGAATCCAACACCAAATTATAACATAAATAAATGGGATATCAGGTCCAGTGTTTTAGTAACTACGAATAAATCAGCATTACAATTGTTATCAATAAAAGCTATATCTGATTTGAACATATTTACCTCATATCTGAGGACCCAGGTCAAGTTTATGAAATTTAAAATGTAAATCTTATATACAGTTCCTTTAACAACATACGTTTGTTCCATTCTCATCTTTAATCAGCTCTTTTTGCAACATTTTGAGATGTTTTTTATTATAAACAATATACCCAATCTTCAAACTTTGTGATCATATTAAAATTCTGCAGATTTATGGCGCTCACATTAGCGGAGTAGAAGTATGTGTTTTGATAAGGCTTGGTCACACCTCAAGCACAGGCTTGTACACACAGAGTACACACAGAGTACACACAGAGTACACACAAAGTACACACACTGTACACACACTGTACACACACTGTACACACACTGTACACACACTGTACACACACTGTACACACACTGTACACACAGAGTACACACAGAGTACACACACAGTACACAGGAGGTGTTGAGTGAAATCAGCCTCGTTCCAACACACACAGTTGGCAGAGCTCCTGTAGCAGCTGGGGCAGAATGCTCTTGCACAAGGAGCACAAAACTACCAATATACAAAGTAAGACATATATCTAAAACAGGGCTACTCAATTGGTGATTTTCAAAGTCTAAAATGTGATGATGTCATTGTACTTTACCATCAAATGAACCTGTACATTTTTATTACTAGGCCCATTAGCAATCTACATTTTAACTAGTGTTGTCACAATACGAAAATTTCAAATTTGATATTGATACTAAGGAATAGACAGATTCCAATACCACAATGGAAAAAAAAAACACTATTTAGACAATAGAATGTCATGTTCAACATTAAATCGTAGTACTTTCTTTGATATTACCATGTGGTCATATATCTGTGCACTCCCTCAGTCGTCCAGGAAGGTTCCATAGTGGTCCATGGGCGTATATTCAGTCGTCCAGAAGGTTCCATAGTGGTCCATGGGCGTATATTCGTCTATGTGGTCTTATACTAGTTCTGATACAGCTCAAAATCATTCTAAAGCTATTGAGGAAAGGTTAATTTCGATGTGAACTTTTTAGTATCAGATACTTTTGACAACTCTAATATTAACAATATTAATTTTATCTGCCTCCATCTGTACTAAATATTATCGGCCTATAGAATGTCATCTGAAACCCAGTCAATCAAAAACCTAATTTTACTTGTGGCAATTATCATATCATCGGCAAAGGCTGCATTTAATAAAATATCCACCACAAACAACAAAATGCAGTCTCTTTATGTGTAAACGATGTTAACCCTGTAATTTAGACCTCTACAAAGATGTTCTGAAATGCATGGGCGAAACCAGTCTAGAAGTAATACTGCAGTAGCATCCCCAGCAGTAGTAGTAGTAGTAGAAGTATTAGTAGCAGTAGTAGTAGCAGTAGCAGTAGTAGTAGTAGCAGCAGTGTTAGCAGTAGTAGTAATAATACATTGATTGTAATAGTTGCACAAGTCGAAGCAGCAGTAAATTGTCTATAATAAACTTTGTTTATTTTTCATCTTTTTATTTGAAAAAAATGACCATTCTGTACTTAGGAAAAGAGATCTTACAAATCTATTACTCAGCAAAATAAGTCAAGCTGATAAAATTGCGCTAACTGCAACGTGACTGAAAAGAGGGACAAAAGTTTAGGAAAATACTGTTTTTATATGGCTTATTTTGTGATAGTGTAGTTGAGATGATTTAGGGCTGTAACTAGGGCTGCGTCTATCAATTATTTTAGTAATTGGGTAATCTTTTGATTATTTACTTACTTACAATTAATCGAGTAATCTATTCATTTTTTTCCTTCCATGAAATATCCTTAAAAGCATATTAGGGTGCGCTCACACTAACCCAATCAAACCTTGCCCATGCACGGATAGCCCCTAAATCGCAGTAGTGTGAGTTTGGGACTTTTGCCCGGTTGGAGGAAGTGGGCCAAAGCACGGCACGGTTGCTCATGTACGCGCACACGCACGATTTATGAGCGGAGAGGATAGAGGATAAGAGGAAAAAGTGAATGAACTCTGCTCCAAAACTCACGGCGAATCTGCGTGTGGTTGTCAAGTTTAATTCATATAATAATGCATG
>JACM01007080.1:0-13938 GCA_000787095.1 Periophthalmodon schlosseri
AAGCGGAATAAAATGGATGGATGGATGGACTTTTATGTCTTTCTCCCATGTTCTAACACTGAGTAATCTAGAGATCTCTCCAGGCCCTATTCAAACCCTCCTTACAGTTAGCAGTACAAGCCTGTACGAGGCTCCGTCCACAAGCCTACGTCACCCATGCTCCCACACAACAATTCTCCATAAATATACAAAAACATGAACAAAACTGTACACAACAACTTGACAAACCTGATGTGATGTGCAGTAGTTTCATTAGTGGGATGCAGCTGATTGTGTTGTGATAGTGCTCTGAAGGGGGAGGGACTTAGCACAGAGAACAAAGGGAGGGAAGTAAAACACCCCCCTTTTAATACCCCATAGAGGTAAATACCCCATCTTTAATATGCCCTCTTTAATATAAAGCTGATTCCCAAACCCACATTTCTAACCCCATGACTCACCTGAACAGGACCTGAGTGATGCTCTGTCCTCCTGCTCCTCCTCTGCACCGCTCCTCCTCTGCCTCCTCCTCCTCTGCTCTCTCTGCCTGAGCGTAGTCCCTCCTCTGCTCTCATCTGCTCTGCTCCTCCTCTGCTCTCTCTCTCCTTCTCCAGACTCTATGTTATTTTTACCCCCCAAAATGAAAAGTTTGTTGTTCTTTATTAAACTCGTGTCAGATGTTCTCCTCTGACCTGTAGACTGGTCCATATTTGATTTGAATGTTCTCCTCTGACCTGTAGACTTGTCCATGTTTGACCTCCTGTGGATCATCTCGTCTCCACAACACAGCTCCGTTTTCTGTTTCAGCCCGAGGTCTTCCTCAGACTCCAGTTTCAGAGTTCCACATTTAAAACTGTTTTTGTTCCTTCTGGTTTTGTGTCGCCTACTCTCCCATCTCTGTGATCTCAAAAAGTCCACCTGTCTCCTCTCTCTCCATGTTAATGGTTCTCTGTTGAAGGTCAGATGTTCCTCAGACCCGTTCCGGCTCTCTGTGGCTTCTCGTTCTGCGTCTGGACATAAAATAGTCGCCCTCTCCTCGTTGCTCTCTGTGGGCGGTCTCATGGACGGTCTGACCATGACGCCTTTGGGAGATCTGGAGCTGAGGAGCAGTTTGGTGGTTCTGGGCTGAGATGGGCGAGAACTCAGAGATCGACCATGAAGAAGAGACAAGATGTACCTGTCCAGGTGAGACAGAGCAGGAGGAGGAGGAAGAGGAGGAGGGGAGAGAGGAGGGGAGAGAGGAGGAGACAAGATGTACCTGTCCAGGTGAGACAGAGGAGGAGGAGGAGGAGGGGAGAGAAGAGGAGACAAGATGTACCTGTCCAGGTGAGACAGAGGAGGAGGAGGAGGAGGAGGAAGAAGGGAGAGAAGAGGAGGAGGGGAGAAAGACGGAGGAGCAGAGGATTCCAGGAGACAGGGGGGAGAGGAGGAAGGTGTAGGGGAGGGAGGTGCAGGGGAGGAGGGTATAGAGGAGGGTGTAGAGGAGGGTGCAAAGGAGAGAGGTGCAGAGGGGGGAGCAGAGGGAGGTGCAGAGGAGGAGGGAGCAGAGGAGAACGGAGGTGCAGAGGAGGAGGATAGTGCAGAGGAGAACAGAGGTGCAGAGGAGGGAGCAGAGGAGGGAAGTGCAGAGGAGGAGAGAGCAGAGGAGAACGAAGGTGCAGAGGAGGGAGCAGAGGAGGGAGCGGAGGAGGATAGTGCAGAGGAGAGAGCAGAGGAGAAGGGAGGTGCAGAGGAGGGAGCGGAGGAGGGAGTGGAGGAGGGAGGTGCAGAGGAGGGAGGAGGTACAGAGGAGGTGGGTGCAGAGGAGGAGCGAGAGCGCCGGAGCAGAGCCTGAGGACTGGACATGTCTGAAACAGATGAAACGCGTTCAGGGTCAGAGTGACACATTGGCCCAATCACAGAGCAGTGCTTTGGTGTGGGCGGAGCCAAACATGGCAGCGCAGATGTAACGGCCGTACGGGGGGTTTTAAATTTCAGAGAGAGCACTCTGTGGAATGACCTCACCTGATCTGAGCCCACCTGTGAGAGGGAGAGGGGCCTCTGCAGCGGGGGGCGAGGTTAGGGGTGAAATGGGCGTGGTCTCAAGGTCAAGGGCGGAGCAAAGGCTGAACACCGAGTTTGAGAGCGACGGCCCATCACTGAGGTCATAGAAACCTAAAGAAAACAAAAGGTTACACAGGGAGGGCATCTGACACAATCTGACACACGAGGACAGCATCTGACACACAGGAGGATGGGTGGGCATCTGACACAATCTGACACACAGGTAGGGCATGTGACACACAGGAGGATGGGAGAGCATCTGACACAGAAGGAGGGCATCTGGCTTAGTACCGGAGCTGGGGCGGCTGTTGGGGGCGGAGCTCTCAGGGGCGGAACTCTCAGGGGAGTCACATGGTCTGGGGGAGGGGTCATGTGACATGTCGGTGTCCAATCGCAGCTTGAGGATCTGACGGTCCAAGTCCTGGATCTGAGACAAGAGTCCGGCATCTCGGCTCCTCAGGGTCCTCTGCAACAAGACCAGGACTAGACCTAGACTAGACCAGGACTAGACCAGGACTAGACCAGGTTTAGACCAGGACTAGACAAGGACTAGACCAGAACTAGACCAGGTCTATACCTGGTTTAGACCAGGACTAGACCTGGACTAGACCTAGTTTAGACCAGAACTACAGGACTAGACCAGAACTAGACCAGGACTAGACCAGGACTAGACCAGGACAAGACCTGGTTTAGACCAAGGTTAGACCAGGACTAGACCAGGACTAGACCAGGACAAGACCTGGTTTAGACCAAGGTTAGACCAGGACTAGACCAGGACTAGACCAGGACTAGACCAGGACTAGACCAGGACTAGACCAGGACAAGACCTGGTTTAGACCAAGGTTAGACCAGGACTAGACCAGGACTAGACCTGGTTTAGACCTGGTTTAGACCAGGACTATACCTGGTTTAGACCCGGACTAGACCAGATTTAGACCAGGAATAGACCGGGTTTAGACCAGGACTAGACCAGGACTAGACCTGGTTTAGAGCAGGACTAGACCTGGTTTAGACCAGGACTAGACCTGGTTTAGACCAGGACTAGACCAGGCCTAGTAAAGGACTATACCAGGACTGAAAGAGGACTGGACCGGGTCAGGATTAGCCGGTCACGAGGCACATTCCTCTGAGCCACAAACACAAAGCCACAAACAGCAGCTCCTCTGTGTCCTTCTGCTCAGTGTTTCTGTTTCCAAAATGTTCAAACCAGACCCAGGTCCAGACCCAGGTCCAGACCCAGGTCCAGACCCAGGTCCAGACCCAGGTCCAGGTCTCATTGAGCCTCTGAAGTTGTACTTGGAGTGATTCATGTTTGAGTAATCTTAAATCTCATATTTTCAAGACACCATTTTGCTGATGTACCCATTTTCACCTCCACTGGTACACGCCCACTGTGACGTACGTGCCCACTGTGACGTACACGTCCACTGTAATGTACACACCACTGTGAGTACGCACCCACTGTGACGTACGCGCCCACTGTGACATACACGCCCACTGTGACGTACACACCCTTTGTGACGTAGGCACCCACTGTGACGTACACCACTGTGACATACACGCCCACTGTGAGGTACGTGCCCACTGTGACACACATCACTGAACCTGAGGAACACATCACTGAACCTGAGGAACTCATCACTGAACCTAAGGAACTCATCACTGAACCTGAGGAACCCACCACTGAACACAGGAACCCACCACTGAACACAGGAACACACCACTGAACACAGGAACACACCACTGAACACAGGAACCCATCACTGAACACGGGAACCCACCACTAAACACAGGAACCCATCACTGAACACAGGAACTCATCACTGAACCTGAGGAACACATCACTGAACACAGGAACCCACCTCTGAACACAGGAACCCTTCATTGAACCTGAGGAACACATCATTGAACCTGAGGAACTCATCACTGAACCTAAGGAACTCATCACTGAACCTGAGGAACCCACCACTGAACACAGGAACCCACCACTGAACACAGGAACCCACCACTGAACACAGGAACATATCACTGAACACAGCAACCCATCACTGAATTTGAGTGTAACCCCTGCCACCTAGGTCAGGTCACCTGATTAGTCCTCTTCCTTGATTTGTTCAGCCCCAATTGGTTGAACAATACCCGTTGCAGCTCTGTACCTCTTTGCTCCTCCGGCTCTCCCACTCCACTCTCACTGTGTCTGTGCAACTGCCGTTTGGACTGGTCAGCGACTACTCGGCTTTAAGCGTTATTCATATATTCTAGCTTACTTACAACTCGATGGTCAAGTTTTTTTTTGATGGGACTGTGAACTCGCTACTGATGGCGAGCTGGTAGGACTAACCAATTTTGTTTGGATTATGGATTTGCGTGATTACGAACTGAATTTGCGTTATTTTGAACTGAACTAAATCCTAAAAAGTAAAGAACTGAACTCTCTCACACAAAGTCACACAGCTTTTGAAAAAAAAGGAATGAACTGGCAAGGGACTGCCTTTCTTTTTGTTGTTGTTTAAAAAGGTTTTATTTTGTTATTTTATTTAATTTAATTAAATAGTATCTAGCCTACTTTATTTTTGGACTTTTGCTAAGTACATTTCATTTTACTTCAATCAATCTGTGTTCTGTCATTCATGTGCAAGCTCCCTGAGCAGCCCAGTTCTTCTGTGTCAGTCTTAATGCGTTGATTGCACTAGCTCAACCACCTAAAAATATAATAGTGGCTACATGAGGAACCCATCACTGAACAGTCTTTGTCTTTACACAAACGTGTGGGGACAGGCTTAAGGGGACACACAGATTCTACATGTGATTGGAGAATTTTGCTGTTTGTGCTGAGAGACACATCTGGTCCTGATCTGGTCCAGATCCGGTCCAGGCTCAGACTGCAGCAGGATGTTGTGTTTGGCACCTGATGACATCAGCAGCTCCTCTCACCACAAATCTGTTTTTACAAGAGTTAAATACACATCCTCTGCTCCAGCTGCTCCTCCTCTCCTCCTCTGCCCCTCTCCCTCTGCTCCTCTGCCCCTCTCCTCTCCTCCTCTGCCCCTCTCCCTCTGCTGCTCTGCTCCTCTGCCCCTCGCCCTCTCCTCCTCTGCTTTTCTTCCCTCTGCTCTCTGCTCCTCTGCCCCTCGCCCTCTCCTCCTCTGCTTTTCTGCCCCTCTCCCTGTGCTCCTCTGACTCTCTCCTCCTCTGCCCCTCTCCCTGTGCTCCTCTGACCCTCTACTCTCCTCCTCTGCCCCTCCCCCTCTGCTGCTCTGCTCCTCTGCCCCTCTTCTCCTCCTCCTCTGCCCCTCTCCCTCTCCTCCTCTGCTCCTCTCCCTCTGCTCCTCTGCCCCTCTCCCTCTGCTCCTTTGCCCCTCTCCCTCTGCTCCTCTGATCCTCTCCTTTCCTCTCTGCTCCCCTGACCCTCTCTCTGGTCCTCTCCTCCTCTGCTCCTCTGTCCCGCTCCTCTTCTGCTCCCCTAACCCTCTCCCTCTGGTCCTCTCCTCCTCTCCTCTGTTCCTCCTCTGTTCCTCTTCTCACATAAACCAGGACTAAACTTGGACTAAATGAGGTCTGGACTCACCAGTTGTTCCTTCAGCTGCAGGATGTTTTCGTCCCAGTCCCTCTGAGTCCTTGGGTCCAGGTTTAGTCCTGGTTCTTGTTTATCCAAACCATTTTTTGGGAGGATTCCCTGAGGGTCTAAGGCGGACTGGACCAGGACCTTCTGAGAGACCCGTCTCTGGTCCAGATCTTGGAGGGACCTGAGGGCCAACTGCAGACGCTCATGCATATGAGTCCTTGTGCACTCTGAGGGCTTGTGAACACGAGTCCTTGTGCACTCTGTAGACCTGTGCACATGGGTCCTCGTGCACTCTGAGGGCCTGTGCACATGAGTCCTCATGCACACAAACATCAATCCAGGTTTAGACCTGGTGTAGTCCTGGTGCAGTTCTGGTTTAGTCCTGGTTTAGTCCTGCGTTAGTCCTGCGTTAGTCCTGGGTTAGTCCTGGGTTAGTCCTGGGTTTGTCCTGGGTTAGTCCTGGGTTAGTCCTGGGTTAGTCTCTTGGTCCCTTCTCTGTGGGTTTGAAAGAGAAAGAGCAAAAACACAATTAGATCCTGAACTTGGGTGCCACATCTACCTCAGGGCAGAGTGACAGAGAGCACAGCCTCTCTGACCTCCACCAAGAACACTGCCACACACAGGAGGGGGGTGACTTGCTCAAGGACACAGCATCAGCCAGCTGCAGAGGAAAAAGACTTGACAACCTTCACCATGATTCAGTGTGAGCACTAAAAGCCTGGAGTCAAAAGTCCATTCACTGTGATATTTAGACTCCACCGTCAGGTAACGCGCTGTACATTTAATAAAGTCTAAATGATGCTAAATGTTTAAACCTGAAAACAAAGATCAAACTGTGCCTTAGAATCATTACCTCTGGTCCCGTCCATGTTTCACTGAAACCCACCGCTTCAGATTCTGCACAAAGTGACGGCTCTGGTGCGCTCATCCAGACTCGGGTAAATCCAGATTAAGTCCAGGTTTGGTCCAGGTTAAGTCCAGGTTTGGTCCAGGTTAAGTCCAGGTTTGGTCCAGGTTAAGTCCAGGTTTGGTGCAGGTTTGGTCGCACGTTAGTCTCGTTTGAGTCCGGCGCGGCTCAGGTTCAGGTCCACATTACCCTCGGCTCTCTGCGCTTCTGCGCCCGTCACATGCGCCTCTCTCTTCGTACTGAAGCTGCGGAATGGACCGGTGCTCCCCAAACCTCGCCCCCTGCACGCGCATGCGCCTCTGCGCCCTGCTTCACAGTGACGTCCCCCCCCCGGTTTCGGAACTAAATTTCTCATTCATTTTTCTCATAGACTTTTCAAAAAGCACATTCAAGGTTTGAAAGCGCAGGGCTAATGAGCTCTGAGGAACTAATGAGCACAAGACCTGTACTTTTATTTAAAATCAAATCTGAAACTTTATAAAACACGGAGATTTTTAAAATACATGTTTGCATCGCTGTGGTTCAGACGTCACCACATTCTACAGACCAATCATATTTAACACAGATGAAGCAAGTGAATCTTGTTCAAACACAGATGGTTGTTCTTGTTGCTGCTGTTGTTGTTGCTGTTGTTGTTGATGCTGCTGCTGCTGTTGTTGTTGAGGCCCTGCATAACACATTGAGGTCTCTGTATACCACACTAAGGTCCTTGTATAACACACTGAGGACCCTGTACAACACACTGAGGCCCTGTATAACACACTGAGGCCCTGTATAACACACTGGGTCCCTGTATAACACACTGAGGTCCCTGCTGTTTGTCACTTCATCTGCTCTGCTCAGACTTACTGAACAGAGCTGTGACCTTGTGTTTGACATTGTTTTAAACTTGCTCAGTGTTGTGTTCTCTATTTGTATTTCTGAGCCTATTTCTATTCTGCTGTTCTTAAACTGTGCATTGCAACACTGGAATTTACCCATTGTCGGTTCAGTCCTGGTTCAGTCCCTGGTTAGTCCCCAGTTCAGTCCCGGTTTAGTCCCCGGTTTAGTCCCCGGTTCTGTCCTGGTTCAGTCCTGGTTCAGTCCTGGTTCAGTCCTGGTTCAGTCCTGGTTCAGTCCTGGTTTAGACCTGGTTCGGTCCTGGTTCTCTGTGGGTCATGTCTTAATAATACAGATGCAGTTCTGGTTTAGTCCCCGGTTCTGTCCTGGTTCAGTCCTGGTTCAGTCCTGGTTCAGTCCTGGTTTAGTCCTGGTTTAGTCCTGGTTCAGTCCTGGTTTAGACCTGGTTCGGTCCTGGTTCTCTGTGGGTCATGTCTTAATAATACAGATGCAGTTCTAAACCTTTATGTCAAATCTTTATTAAACATAAATCTTTCTCAGATCTTTAAATTTAAATTAAAATGAAAATAAAATGTTCAGGTTCAGAAAACGTCACTGGAGGAGTCGGACTCCGCTGGTGAAGGCACAAACACGTCCACCGTCAATACAGCAGGACCACCCGCTCCCCAGACACCTCCTCCAGCACTTCCTTTTCCCCAGGCACCTCCTCCAGCACCTCCCTCTTCCCAGACACCGCGTCCAGCACCTCCTTTTCCCCAGACACCTTCTTCAGCCCATTTTTGACCTGGGAAAAGAAATTCTGACATTCAAAATGGCTCCACTTTATGAAGAGACAGGAAAACCAGGGACAGAGAAGACCAGGACTAGACCAGGACTAGACCAGGACTAGATCAGGACTAGATCAGGACTAGACCAGCACTAAACCAGGACTAAACCAGGACTAGACCAGGACTAAACCAGGACTAAACCAGGACTAGACCAGGATTAAACCAGGAGTAAACCAGGCACTAAACCAGCACTAATCCTGGACTAAACCAGGACTAAACCAGGACTGAAACAGGACTAAACCAGGACTAAACAGGACTAAACCAGGACTAAACCAGGACTAAACCAGGACTAAATCAGGACTAGACCAGGACTAAACCAACACTAAACCAGGACTAAACCAGGACTAAACCAGGACTAAACCAGGACTAAACCAGGACTGAAGCAGGTCTAAACCAGGTCTAAACCAGGACTAAACCAGGACTGAATCAAGACTGAACCAGGACTGAAGCAGGGACTAATCCTGGTTTAGTCCTGGTTTAGTCCTGCTTCAGTCCCTGCTTCAGTCCCGCTTTAGTCCTGCTTCAGTCCCTGGTTCAGTTCTGCTTTAGTCCTGCTTTAGTCCTGCTTTGGTCCTGCTTTGGTCCTGCTTTGGCCCTGCTTCAGTCCCTGGTTCAGTTCTGGTTTAGTCCTGCTTCAGTCCCTGCTTCAGTCCCGCTTTAGTCCTGCTTCAGTCCCTGGTTCAGTTCTGCTTTAGTCCTGCTTTAGTCCTGCTTTGGTCCTGCTTTGGTCCTGCTTTGGCCCTGCTTCAGTCCCTGGTTCAGTTCTGGTTTAGTCCTGCTTCAGTCCCTGCTTCAGTCCCGCTTTAGTCCTGCTTCAGTCCCTGGTTCAGTTCTGCTTTAGTCCTGCTTTAGTCCTGCTTTGGTCCTGCTTTGGTCCTGCTTTCGTTTTTGTCCTAGTTTAGTCCCTGGTTCAGTTCTGGTATGCCTCATCTCTTGGTCCGTCTCCACAGTAACCCTCCCACGCCGTCTCCGTGGAAACACCCTGGTGAAGCTTGGATACAGTAGCCACAGAAACTCCCCGTTCTCCTCCAGGAAGCGTCTGCAGGTCTGCCCCATATCTGCCCCATATCTGCCCCATATCTGCCCCATGTCTGCCCCATGTCTGACCCATGTCTGACCCATGTCTGACCCATATCTGCCCCATATCTGCCCCATATCTGCCCTATGTCTGACCCATATCTGACCCAAATCTAACTCATATCTGACCCATACCTGACTCATGTCTGACCCATAGCTGACCCACATCTGACCCATATCTGCCATATGTCTGACCCATATCTGCCCCATGTCTGCCATCCATATCTGACTCATATCTGACCCATGCCTGACCCATATCTGACCCTCAGTGTGGGTTAATGCTCAAGCCTCAGGTCAGGAGGGACACTCTGCTGTGATTGGTCGAAGTAAAGAAGTTTAGGAACAGGGTCATTTTTTAAAGTTCGTAAACAGGTTTGGTTTAGGTTAAGGTTTAGGTGAAGGTTTAGGTTTAAGGTTTAAGTTAAGGTTTAGTTTAAGGCTTAGGTTAAGGTTTAGGTTAAGATTTAGGTTTAAGGTTTAGGTTTAAGGTTTAGGTTTAAGGTTTAGGTTTAAGGTTTAGGTTTAGGCTTAAGGTTTAGGTATACGGTTTAGGTTTAGGTTTAGATTAAGGTTTAGTTTAAGGTTTAAGTAAAGGTTTAGTTTAAGGTTTAGATTAAGGTTTAGTTTAAGGTTTAGGTTTAAGGAGAAGCAGAAGTGACTGTCCCTGAATCTGACCATTTCACACCAAAAAGGGTTCAACTCAGACTGAAATATCTGTTTAGGTTCTGTGGTCCTGGTCTAGTCCTGGTCTAGTCCTAGTCTAGTCCTAGTCTAGTCCTTGTCCTGGTCTTGGATCTGGTCCTGGTTTAATCTCCATGTGTCAGATTCATGTGAGCTCAGTGCCCCCTGCTGGACACAGGAGGGAGGTATTCTCACCGCTCCTCTGAAGAGTCTCTGGGTCCCGGCTCTGGTCTTTGGTCTGGTCCTGGCTCTGGTCCTGGGTCTTCAGGGTCTCCTGGTTCTTAGAGGGGTCCTGGTTCTTAGGGGCATCCTGGGTCTTAGGGGCGTCCTTGTTCTTAGGGGGGTCCTGGTTCTCTGGGGCGTCCTGGGTCTTAGGGGCATCCTGGGTCTTAGGGGCATCCTGGGTCTTAGGGGCATCCTGGGTCTCCTGGTTCTTAGGGGGGTCCTGGCCCTGGTCTAGCCCCAGATCAGCGCTCGGTTTGGGGGCACAGACTGGAGCCGGACTCTGAAGAAGACAGAGATACACTTTTAAAATCTCAGAGTGTGTTCTAAGATTTGGACAAAAACAAAAGAAAAACAAATACGAACAATGTTATTTGATTAGGACAAAGGCGTCACAGACCATTTGAACTGAAACACAGAGGGGCAGGTGTAGAGGGGCAGGTGTAAAACACAGAGGGGCAGATGTGAAACACAGAGGGGCAGATGTGAAACACAGAGGGGCAGATGTGAAACACAGAGGGGCAGGTGTAGAGGGGCAGGTGTGAAACACAGAGGGGCAGATGTGACCAGGGAGTTTCATGGTTTACTTTTCCGTTGGTTAAATCCACTTTAGTGACGCTCTGAAGACGACTGCTGCTGTGATTTCGGGATGTACAAAAACTGAACTGATTTACTCTGTAAAACCAACAAAATAATAATGTCTTCCTCCTTCTGTCTGCTCCGCCCCACGGCCTTTTCCTGACTCCTGATTGGCTGTGGACCTCTGCTTTAAAAACACCCACACTGACCACTATCCATTAAAAAGGATTCATTACACAGTGTCCTTGTGTACAAGATTATAATGCCTGGGTCACATGATCGCACTGAAAGGTGAAGTCACCTGCGGCAGGTGAGAGTCCAGGAGGTCAGAGGTCAGCAGCCCCTCAGACAGTGCGCTCTGATTGGTCCACTCGAGGACATCCCCTGAAAACAAACAGACATGGGATTATTTAAAGGTCCTGTGTTACATAAACCTGACTCTGTGAGCTCCATGTTCTAATGTCACCTCCTCAGAAACATACCTGGAGTTGTGTTTTGTTTCATTCACACGTTTAACCCTTTATTATTAGTCTATCTACATCTCTAAATCTCAAAATGCTCTGTTACTACCTTGTGATGTCATGAAGTGGTAGTTTTCAAGTTAACAGCTCCTTTGACCCTTAGTTGATTAGAGATTGGCAATTCCAGGGCTGAAATGATCCAAATGATTCTAGTGAAGGTGTATGGAGTTTAAAAACACAGTCGAGCAGTTGAGAGAAGAACTCAGCCTAAATATGCAGGGTTTGTGTGTTAAACATGTGTGAATGAAACAAAACACAACTCCAGGTGTGTTTGTGATGAGGAGACATTAGAGCAGAGGTCAGAGAGCAGTGCATTATGGGCGTATATTAAAAATTAAATGGGTTGTGTTGAAGGAGACAACATAAATATCTTTACACCACACTTTTGTCCAGTCTGTGTTCTGACCTGTGATTGGACTGGCCTGACCCGGAGACCTCTGCTGATTGGTCACATCTTTGATCAAGTCATCTCGGATTTCGCCAGCACTCACTTCCTCTTCCTCCTCTAAGTCCCGCCCCCATGAGCCCTGCAGGTCAAAGGTCAGGCATCAGCTTTACACTCGCCTCTTTACATTACATCATCTACATTTTCTTCTATGGTTAAGGTTAAGCTCTATTGTCATCTCTCAACGCAACTGGAACCACCCTATAGCGCTGGAACCCCTCTACAGGGACCCCCTTACAGCGCTGAGACCCCTCTACAGGGACCCCCTACAGGGACCCCTCTACAGTGCCCCCTCTACAGCGTTGAGACCCCTCTACAGGGACCCCTCTAGAGTGCCCCAGTGCCAGGACCCCTCTACAGCGCTGAAACCCCTCTACAGTGCTGAGACTCCTTTACAGCGCTGAGACCCCTCTACAGGGACCCCCCTACAGCGCCGGGACCCCTTTACAGCACTGAGACCCCTCTACAGCGCTCCCTCTACAGTGCTGAGACCCCTCTACAGGGACTCTTCTACAGCGTTGAGACCCCTCTACAGGGACCCCTCTACAGTGACCCCTCTACAGCGCTGAAACCCCTCTACAGGGACCCCTCTACAGAGCTGAGACCCCTCTACAGCGCTGAGACCCTCTACAGCACTGAGACCCCTCTACAGCGCTAAGACCCCCCTACCACGGCGGGACCCCTCTACTGCACTGAGACCCCTCTACAGTGCCGGGACCCCTCTAAAGCACTGAGACCCCTCTACAGGGACCACCCTACAGCGCTGAGACCCCTCTACAGGGACCCCTCTACAGGGACCCCCCTACAGCGCCGGGACCCCTTTACAGCACTGAGACCCCTCTACAGCGCTCCCTCTACAGTGCTGAGACCCCTCTACAGGGACTCTTCTACAGCGTTGAGACCCCTCTACAGGGACCCCTCTACAGTGACCCCTCTACAGCGCTGAAACCCCTCTACAGGGACCCCTCTACAGCCCTGAGACCCCTCTACAGCACTAAGACCCCTCTACAGGGACCCATCTACAGGGACCCCTCTACAGGGCTGAGACCCCTCTACAGGGACCCCTCTACAGCGCTGAGACCCGTCTACGGCGCTGAGACCCCTCTACAGCGCCAGGACCCCTTTACAGCACTGAGACCCTTTTACAGCAATGAGACCCTTTTACAGCAATGAGACCCCCCTGCAGCGCTGAGACCCAACTACAGCGCCAGGACCCCTTTACAGCACTGAGACCCCCCTACAGCGCTGAGACCCCTCTACAGCGCTGAGATCCTTCTACAGGGACCCCTCTACAGCGCCAGGACCACTCTACAGCGCCCCTTCTACAGGGCCCCTCTACAGGGCCCCTCTACAGGGCCCCTCTACAGGGCCCCTCTACAGCCCTGGGACCCCTCTACAGCGCCCCCTCTATGGCACCAGGACCCCTCTACAGCTCTGGGACCCCTCTACAGCCCTGAGACCCCTCTACAGCGCTCCCTCTACATCGCCGGGACCCCTCTAAAGCCCTGGGACCCCGCTATAGCGCCCCTCTACAGCACTGGGACCCCTCTACAGCGCCAGGACCCCTTGACTGCGCTGGGACTCCCTGTGGGTGGGGCTTACCTCGGGCTGTGTGCAGGGCTTACCTCGGGCTGTGGGCGGGGCTCACTTTGTTGCATCTTTGTAATGAAGCTCAGTAAAATGCTGCTGCTGTGAATCTGCCCCTCACTCGGGGGGTCAGGGTCCTAAAGAGAAGGGTCAAAGGAGAAGGTCAGAGTTTAGCGCCACTCTGCTTCATCTGCCACAGGAGGAGCAGAGGCCCTGCCTGCACCTGTCTGATATGACATACTCACCATCTCCTGGAGCTCATGCAGAGAGCTGGAGAAGCTGCAGCCGTCCTCTGGAATCACACAGAAACACTTTAGATTTAAAATCTGAACATACACAGTTCAGAACATACACTTAGAAATATACAAGACACTTAAACAGCTACTGAGTAAACTTTAAAAACACTGAGGAGCACTTATGGATCACCACTTACAGCGTTTAGAGCTCTGTAGAGGGAGACAGGCTCCAGGTATGTTTGTGAGGATAGAACATTCTGGTTTAAACTTGTGACTAAAACTCAAACAGCAGAAACATGCAGTACCATGTATTGCCTGCAGGTGGCGCAGGCTCAGCAGCAGCTCTCCCTCTGAGATGTGTCGGGGGGCAGAGTGAGTGGCCCCTGAGGAGGAGGGGGACGAGGGGGAGGAGGAGGGAGAGGAGGAGGA
>JACM01051899.1:0-28087 GCA_000787095.1 Periophthalmodon schlosseri
AGCAAAGATACTGCACAGAACCCTCAAGCTCCCAGGCCTCTGGTAGAGGATCCGAGCGTAGAAAAAAGGATGAGACCACCCGCAGAGGGTGAGGATGAGATTTTATTTTATATATATTAAACAGTTCGCTGTCCCACAGTGTGCTTTCATTACGACTTTTTTCTCTTAATATTAAGATTTTTATTCTCGTGATATTATAACTTTATTCTGGTAATATTATGACTTTATTCTCATGAAATTACAATATTTTCTGGCTTGGACTTTATTCTCGTAAAATTATGAGTTATGTCAAAAAGCTACGACTTTCTTCTTGTCGTGCCCACATATTTTTTTTTTTTTTTAATGTGACCCTCATGTAATTGTAATTATGTAATTATGAGTTGCTGTTGTGAATAAATGATGACAACTATCCATAAAGTTATTTGTGCACTGACTACAAACACAATGTTTCTAAAGATAAAATGTAGCACGTTTACATAGCTTTTTTTTTTATTAGTCAGATAGTAAAACCTTGTAATATAGAAATAAAACCTCAAGCTGGATAACTGCCCACACAGCAATACCAAAGCCCATACAAGACGGAGGGAAAAACAAAAGCTGAACTTGGAGTACAAATGAGCAGTCTCTGGAGATTTGGTGAAGGCGAGGCAGGCGCACCTTCAGTGTATTGACATTTGGGAGTGTGCCAGCGCGTTTGAGTCTAGCAGCACTCAGGGTGATGAGCTGTAAACGCAGGCTTTCATTCTGCTTCAAAGGGGAACAGTGGGAGACCCTTCACCACGCTCTTTATTTGAGTGCCACCTCTTATTGATATAGGTCATGTATAATGCACTTTCAGTTGCCACTTACTATGAATATGTGAACCAAAATGATACTGTTATGTAATATAGCCTCTCATAATGTCTGGTTTAAAACTATTGAATTGGGGATGCCAAAAGCTGGATTTATTGCAAACTGATTTTAGATGTAAGATTTAGCAAAACAAAGTGAGAAGTTCATTTTGCTTTCTGATTGCATTTGCTTGAGAACCAAAACACAAAATGTATTTTCAGTGTAAGTTAGATTAAATTAAAGTCTGAGCAAATCAAACAGATCCCAATATATTTATATTTTCTGAAACCTGGCTCTCAAATAAAATAAGTGATAAGGAAATCATTATTGAAAATTACAAAGTTTTTTGCTGGGACAGGCAATCTTAAGTTCTCATTGTTGCAATTTAGATCACGTGTCTGTTGACCTTCTATTCTCCTCAAAGCCTAAATGTTTTGAATATCTGTCTGTGTCTGTTAGTTATGTAAATGATCCTGATCAAAAATTGGCTATTGCTGTTCTATTCAAGATATTCCAGTCCAAAACTTTGAAAGACCTATGCAGTCACCTGAATCTCACTCAACTAATTTCTATTCCGACTAGACCTGACCCTAGAAATTTAAATAAAGGCACAGTCTATGCACACTATAATTATGAGGCAAATGGTGTGTTCCCACTGGATGTTAGTGACCCCTGTTCGATTGGGTGTGTTTGAAATACAAAAGTTAAAAAGACACGTCCATGTGTAAAAGTGAGAAGATCATATAAACATTTCAATGAGCAACCCTTCATCTCTTCATTCCCCTGTAATTGTTCCAATTACAGGGGAATTACAGGGGAATCACACTCGCAATCACACAGAGACATGTCAGCCAAGACAGCCCCACAACATCCAGAGACTTGAGGTACTCGGGACGGATCTCGTCCACCCCCGTAGCCCTGCCACCTCAGTGACTTCAGCCAGGGGGATGGATGAGTCCGCCTCCTAGTCCTTAGTCTCTGCTTCCATTGAGGAGATCCTCAAAGTATTCCTTCCACTGTCCGACAACATCCCCAGTCAAGGTCAGCAGTTCTCCGCCCACACTATCTAACTAACAGTGTTGGTGAAGCACTGCTTCCTCCTCCTGACGCGTCGGACGATTTGCCACAATCTCTTTGAGGCTGTCCAATAGTTCTCCTCCATGGCCTCCACGAACTCCTCCCAACCCCGAGTTTTTGCCTCTGCGACCGCATGAGCCGTGGCAAGCTTGGCCCGCCGGTACTCATCAGCTGCCTCAGGAATCCCACAAGCCAACAAGGCTCGATAGGACTCCTTCTTCAGCCTGACGACATCCCTTACTTTCGGTGTCCACCACCGGGTTCGGGGGTTGCCGCCGCAACAAGCACCGCAGACCTTACGACCACAGCCACGAGCAGCCGCATCGACAATAGAAGAGGAGAACATGGCAGAATCCATGTCCCCAGCCTTCCCCAGGATCAGGGAGGAGCTCTCCTGGAACATTTAATACAAGATCACATGACTGTATAAATCTAAGGACTAGCTGCACCAGAACTGTGATGGGAAAAAAGGGGTTTTGGCTGTTTTGCTTCACAAAAATGGAATATATTTCAAGGACAAGCAAAATTGGATAGTTTGGTGCAGCAAATGCAATTTAATAATCTGGTAACAAAGTTTTATACTCACACTTGCACCTGTTTTTAATATTTTAAATGGATTTATGTACTTATGTTTTGTTTGTTTTTTTGTTTAGATTTTTTTCTGTATTTGAACAGGGTGCCCATGAAAAAGAAAGTATAAGTACTTTCTTGACGACTTTCAAACAACTTCTACATCATGTATAATGATTTTGTATAAACTTATTGTTACCACTAAAAACAATGTATTTTGACTTCACATCTGGTGACACAGAAGGCTATAAAATGGTATTTATCATATGTATTCTAGCTTTTTGTACCTTTCCGTATTGGAGAGTGTGCTTTACTATGTCCGCATCTATATTCACATAAACAGTGGGGAGTTGTAATTATTAGTCTGTTAATAATATGATATTGAGAAAGTAGCTCAGCTCCATGCTCCATATGTGTTTGTCATGTGTTGTTTTTATGGAGAAGACCTAGAGATGGTCATATGTATTATATAATTATTTCTTTGAATAGTCTGCCCTGTTAGCTGTTTTTATCAAGAATGAATAAAATAGACAAGTAATTAGGATAATTGGCTACAAGGATTTAGCTGTAATGAGCTGAAACCCCATTGGGATATGTGTTGACTGTCCCAAATGCTAATGTTGTGAGTTGTGCTATGCCAACCCTCAAACGGTTCTGTTATAGGTGACAGTAACACGGTAAATGAGCTCAAGAAGAGGAGGATATTGCTTTTCTACATGCCCATCATATCCTGCAGTGATGCAGCCTATACTTATCAAAAAAGAAACAAATAAGTAAACAACATATATTTCTGAATGGAATAGTCTTTAATGTAAATAAATATGGCACTTGTAGACACTGCCGTATACTCTGTAAGGCTGCACATTTGAATGAAACATTAAGGTGTACACAGGGCATGTTCTGCTTTCTTTTGTCCATGTCTTTGGTTTGATTTGTTTCATACACAAGTCACAAGTGCATCTAAAGCTCTTTGTTATATTTTTATATTATATTGTAATATAATTATAAAGTCGCAGTCTTTAAATTTTCTTTGTCTAAATGAATAACCCCAACCATGACGTGATTTCTTCTTTCACTTTTCTAATCAAACTTCAAAAGTCATTTTAGGTTTTAGATGCACTTGTTACTAGCTAAATCAAAAGTTGTTGTTCAAATGAAGTGAAAGAGGGGGTCCATCAACAGATGGAGTTGTTTTACCAGAACTCAAAATGTTACAATATATTTCGAGGTCCTAAAAATAATAATTTAAATAATAATAATTGCTTTTTTTAAGTTATTGCCATTTAGCCTATACTGTATTTGTAGCTGAAAACGGTTCCCACTCTTTACCTCCCAAACACAACTTTAGTTTTGTCACAAAGAAAAGGTGAAATAAATGACAACAACTTGTTCTTTGCCCAAATACAATACATACACATTTTACAGTCTTAAACTATTTTGTGGCACTAAAACTTCTTTTGTGTGTGTAGTGCCTATTCCAGAGCTTGTTGTGAAAAATACTGAAATTTCACCCTGAAAACCAAGTTTTGCCACCCAATCAAAATGAATTATTGGGTTGTTTCAATATCAAAACACACAGTGTACATTACCAATCAAAAAGGTAGGACATTAAAAACGACACTAACACTAATATACAAAATATACTCCATAAGTGTATCTTCATTCTCCCTTAAATGTTTTCAATAAAGTGTATTGAACCATTATAACACTATACAGTTAATGTAGGCACCCTGAGATGGGAGTACAGATATGAGTTTCAGTTCAGAGGCAATGACATATAAATTCAAACTTTTTCGGCTTAATGCCTGTAACACAGTGTGACCACATTAGAAGTGAGCTTCGCCGTGTGACTACACAATATGACTGCGTACTCCTTTAAACATAGGAGCAAATGATGTTGGATGCAATAACAAGTACTGTTGTGATTTGATTCCTCATTTGCTTCATCCTCAATTAGATGCAACCTGGAGTATCAGATTTCATGTGTTCATTGAAAAGTATTTCAATTAGCACTGCCTTGACAATTGCTACATTAACACACAATGAGCTGCATATGTTTTGCCACCCACTCTCCTTTTACATTTCATAATGAATGCCTTTAGAGTTTATTGGCCTGGAATGACCAATACAATACAGTGTATATTTGAAGTCTTTGTCTTTACATTAATACAATTGCTCTTACATTGAGACTGCAGTCCGATGCAACCTACACCACATGTCACTGATCAGAGAAACTTGAGCTGAATTGACTGTGTTTGTGTTTGAACGACAGCACCCCCTGAAATCCTAACTTACTAAGTTTAGAGCACAGTGCAGAGAGCAGACGAGGCGGAGCAGCAGTAGCTGCAGTTTGAGGCTCACTGTATAAACTCTCTGTCATGACGCCTAGCCCACTTAGACGTAAATGACAGACTCCAGATTATCTCCCTGGGCTAATGTAGCACTCAGGTGAGGTGTGTCAGGGATTTGAGGCGTGTCAGGGATTTGAGGCTTCTGAAGTTACCAAAGAGTGCTTCACTCACCAGTGTTTCCCAAACTGTATCATTGAGTGTACAGCGGTTAAAGGATATCACATTTTCATGTTAACATAACAGTGCTTTTAAAACAAATATTTGAAACTACAATGCATGGCAGAGTTTAAACATGACATAAATATATATATACAACAAAGTAAAGTAGCTATGACTCTGCACTAACATAACTGCTAACCCTTACATATGCTTTTGTTTACTGTACTGGCAAAAACCAAAGGCCAAGAATATGTGAGAAAATGGCACATTATTTTTAGGCGTAATTGTCTCTGCTGTCTCAATGTGTGACTTTGCATAGGATAAATGTACAGAACCATGTGCAAAAATGGATTATAGTCTTCTGCTGTGTCTATTTGAAACTTCACGTTATAAGAAGAGCTCTGCACACCTGAGTAGGCCACAGGTGCAAGAGAATGGGTACTTAGCTTGTAGATATAAGGGAAGCTCCCACACTGACTCACTGTTTTTATGTCGTTACAAAGTTTTGGTCGACTGACCATCATCAAGTATAAGCCTATATCAGGTATATACCTGATGAAGATCGACTGAAATGTTACAAGTAAAAAGTGAGACAGTGTGTGGGAGCTTTCTTTTCTACAGCAGCATCAGTTTGTTTCATCCTAGTTTAAGTCCATTCTGTCTATGTAGCAAATCAGTTTACATACTCTTACCTTAAAATTGTGTCCTATAATTACAAAGAAAGGGATTTACAAAAAGATTGCATACATCTTGAGACCTGAATCAGAGCACTAGCAAAGCCTTTTTGAACATATAATTCATTAAAACAGATGACAATGATGTGTTTCTCTATTTAAAGTACATATTTCCTGCTTAAAATATTCTAAGCTTAAATTAAATTCCCATTATCGCTAAGTAAAATCTGCACCATGCATTTTAGTTTCATACTCCTTTTATAACCGTCATGTCGCACAACTATTAAGTGATGCATAAAACATGAACACAATGTAAAGCAAACATCTTTAGTCTTTGTTTGTGCGTTCCCGTAGAGACTCGTTGTTGTTTAGTGCTGGTTGGGGCGACTGCTTGCTCTTCATACTCCTCCCGTCTGTAGCGGCCCGGGACGTCTCTGTCACAAAGAGGCGTGTTACCCAAACTGAGGTGACTATGCGCTTATACTCGTTCCGGAAGTTTCTGTTCAGTAAGCCGTAGATGATTGCATTGAGACAGCTGTTGAAGTAGGCCATGAAGTAGCTGACCACAAAGAGCCACTCTGGGATCCGTGGGACCACTCGGATCGGGTCTATGGCCACAGCTAAACCGATGAGGTTCAGAGGAGCCCAGCAGATGGCAAACAACACAAAGACCACAAACATGGTCAGGAAGTTCCTCATGTCACTGGGCCTAAGGCGAGGGCTCTCCTCTGTCTTCACCTTTCGCCTCACCTGGACCACAACAGACAAAGCAATTAAAACACTTTAGCTATGAAAACAGCCAAGCCTTTTTATACATGAGATGACTTTAAAAGGGAAAATAGCCATTCTGGCTTTAGTAAGCTACAATGGTTCAAAATTCAATATTATTTATTAATATTATAAAGATTCTGAGTGTTTGTTTATGAAGATCAATATCAACTGACAAGATGTAGTTTGTAAAAGTGAGCATACATGTTGATTCTACACAACTCAAACTCTTGGGAAATCAGTATTTTTGATGATAAAGGATGATTTGAGAGGGTGGTAACTTGCCATTTGACTTGCATTTGCATATGGTCTGGTCATGTTTTTGTTCATTTTATGAATACAGTGCATTCCAAATTGTTACATAAAATTGCACAGTGTTCCTTAATATGAGAGACAAAAAGCCCAAATGTTATATGTCAAATGGTGATTTGTGTCATTTAATGGGGCAGTGGCTTTTGTCATTGTATTCTGGCATTTAAATGTTCCACTGACTTTTGTAAACTCCCCAATTAAAGGTCAGAATAGCAGGAAACCCATTTGTGTTTTACTGACCAAGTTTGTGTAAGAACTAAGAGCTCCATTACAGGTAGTTCAAAAAAAGAGGCCAGGGTGAGAAGATAATGGGCATATTAGTGTTATCTACAGTTTCAGCTATTTAAAGATATGACTATAATGCCCACTGGTTCATGTCTGAAAACTGTGACTACCCTCAGTCCCTCCTAAATTTTAAAGGTGACTTTAAAGGGATACTATATACGTTTTCTGGCGAAGGGTCTGAAACTTTCTAACCTATTCTGATATTTGCTTTGCTGTTGTGGCCAGTTATTTATCTAGGCTTCGTATTTTCATTCAGTTTGTTCAAAAAGACAAATCTGATGTGCTGAGGACAAACTGTGAATGACACATGGGCACACACAGACAGGGACAGTCTATCCTTATTTGCAGACAATGACAGTGAATGGTTTGTTAAACCCATAGGATGTATCATGTTGTGTGTGTGTATGTGAGAAAGATCAGGGACAGGGCATGATGATTATTTGAAATCATGTTAGAGAAGCCACATAGAGAGCCACACGATAAAAGTATTGTGGTAGAAATTTTAGTATTGCGTGTTGTTTTTCCGTTGTCCAAGATACACTGCAAGTGTGAAAAGCCACACTAGCCTTTGTCAAATCCTTTAGTCTCACAGGAAGGCTATAGGTAACTTTGTGTTTTCCATTTACATGTCTGCTGTTTTATTTCACATGTCTGTTGTTTGTTACCCCTCTGAGCTAAGAAGGCCAAATGTCCAGCCAGACTGACCTAAATGTAAATTGTACTTAGGGAAGGGCTTGGACCTCAGACAGTATTTAAGTGTTCTTACCCCATGGCTCTGGGCCACTGCAGCAGAAACTCTGTCTGTCAGTAGTGGGACAAATTTGTTTACCGGTGCAAACATAATAAACCAACATAGACAGTCTTCTTGTATGATTTGATATTATTTTACAGATAATTTCCATGACAGTATGCTGTAGAATCATGCCTGGCAATTCCCCAAATGTCTTTCCCTGCTCTTCACCCCCATATGAAGGCCATTTTGAGATACATTGAAAGAAAGACCCTGCTATATAGAACGGACTGGACAAATATTTAAAGTGATATTAATACAAATGTGTTATATGTAGTGAAAGAATAGAAGAGAATGCAGAGGATAAGGTTAGATAGTGACTACTGAAATTGAATAACTTTACCTGAATTACTAGCACCCAGATACGTAGATAGCAAAATGTAACCACGCCAATGGGCACCAGGAAGTGGACCACCACCACAGCCACAGTGTAGGAGCTGCTTACATTCTGGGCAAAAGTACAAGAATACACCCTGGGGTCATATTTCAAGGATCCCACAAAGAAATTAGGGACTATGGCGGCTATGGTGAGCAGCCAGATTAAGGCCACAAACAGTAGCGTGTTGCGGTAGCTGTAGAGGCGGCTGTAGGAGAAGGAGTGACAAATGTAGCAGTATCTGTTCACCGCGATTCCAGTGATGTTAAAAATGGAGCCAATGACACTCAGCCCCATAAGGAAACCACTGACCTGCAAACAGCACAAAGAAAAAGGGACAATCTGTCAATCTGTTACTGGAAAATACTGCTCTAGGCATGTAATAAATAACGTGATATTCTTTTAAAAAACATAGGATAATAGTGGAAGGAGAGATAAAACAAAACAAAACAAAACAGGAATAATAGAAGCATCTTTCTATATCAGACTTTAAATATATGTATCAATAGGCCTGTCGATAATTACTATATTGACTTATCATTCACGATACATTAGATGGAACAATCACTTTTTCTTAGGCCTGTCACGATAACAACTAGCACTATGTATCAGGTTCTTATACTCATTTAAAAACTTGAAATAGGGACAGGGAGGCAGACAGAGATTGTCACTAATTGCTCCTGCTAACGAGAGCAGTTTAAACACTGACTGTGGAGGTTCTGCTGATGCTAAAACATTAATAATGACACAGAACAGAACTGAGGAGAGAAAGCAGAACTTATAAGTATACCCTGAGGAAACCCACGCAGGTATGTGGAGAACATGCAAACTCCAAACAGAAAGGCCCCGTGTATCAAACCCAGGACCTTCTTGCTGTGAGGCGGTAACCCTACTTGCTTGTATTTTTTGCCAAATGTCTTACCATGCATTGTGTGTTCCCCAGCGCCCAGCCGTCATGGAAGAGAGCGTAGAGGACCAAGGGGTACGGATAGAAGGCAACCACCAGGTCAGCGAAAGCCAAACTCACCACAAATACATTACCTATGAGACAACAGAGGAATACTCATTAAATACATTACAACAGAGGCATAATCATGAAAGCCACAGAGGAGGGAGGGGTGGAGCTGGCTAAGCAAGTGAATGAAACCCAGTGTATGCAACCACATGCACTAACTACTACAGCTGCCAGCCTTTTAATCCTCTCATTCCAGAGCACTGAATTTGAGATATTTAAATTAGAAAGGACTATGCAAAGAGTTATGTTTCATTGGCCGTTACATTTTTTCTGTGCAAAAATGATTGAAAGTGACTGATATTTTCTCCAATAGACGTTTGTTAAAGAATGTAATAAAAATAAGTCTGAGAAGTACTGGTATGTACTGTATGTGACAATGTAGTATGTTGGTTCCATTTGACTTTTCAGTTCAGTTATAGTTTCAACTTTGAGAGTTATCAATGTGGGTACTTTGTGGATGCACTTGCTTCTTTTTTTCAATATGACAAGGAATCTAAAGTAACAGTTGTAATCAAGTAATATACCATCTCTGTAAGAATAAATGATTTTGTCTCCATGGACCTATATAATCCTAATATAAACCAAAACACATCTAATTTGTATGGTCAATCAGCTCCTTGTCTACTGCAATGTTCACACAATATGATATTACACATATATATCATATATATCACATATATATCCTTTTATTGCTCAAAAATACCTTAATGTAGCATTCTGGTTGTTTATATTCTGAACAGAAGGGCTGTAGGCCGTAACCCACGCCAAAAAAGAGCAAAGCTACAGCAGTCTCAACTTACTAGAGCCAGTCTCCAAAACAGACCAATCAATAGAGCCTTCAGCTTGTCAGCATAGCAACCAACCAAGCAGGTGGTGACCCTTCTACCAGGGAAGCTACATAGTGCACTATTTTACATTACTTCATGAAGGAATTCCTTCAAACTCCCCAGTGTTTACAAGACAAACTCCAGAAGAATCGAACCTTCCTTTAAGTGTCACCATGACTGTGACATGGGGCTAGTGACCTGAAACTGTCAGTACCTGATGCCCTACCATGGCCTCTCTCTCCTTGGATGTGGTTTGGTCTGAAGAATGCTGTGCTCCCCTTATCTCACATCATTAAACTGTCACAGGACATAAAGCTTTCCTGTAATCACAATCAATGAGCAACTGACAGAGCCACTGCAATTAAGGCAAGGCACGGCAAGTTTATTTATATAACATGATTCTTACACAAAGTAATTCAAAGTGCTTTACAGAATAAGAAAGACATTAAACCCCTCAGTCATACGCACAGCTAAACAGAACCGTTTGGAGCCTGGATTTAAACATTGTCAAAGTAGAGGCCTGTCTCACATCTTCAGGAAGACTGTTCCAGATTTTAGCTGCATAAAACTGAAACACTGATTCCCCATGTTTAGTCCTGACTCTGGACACCAGCAGGAGGCTGGTCCCTGAAGTCCTCAGAGTGTGAGATGGTTCATATGGCACTAACATGTGGGAGATGTACTTTGGTGCTAGGTCATGGAGAGACTTGTACACAAGCGGAACTGCTTTAAAAGTCTATTTTTGAGCCACAGGAGTCAGTGCAGAGACCTGAGGGCAGGACTTATGTGCTTGTACTTCCTCGTTCTAGTCAGGACCCGAGCAGCAGCGTTCTGGATGTACTGCAGCTGTCTTAAGGCTCATTTGGAGAGGCCAGTGAGCAGGCTGTTACAGTAGTCTAACCTACTGGAGACAAATGCATGGATACATCATTCTGCCACACTGTATCATCTATTGCACTTTTGTTCTTTTCTTCAAGATCAACACATTCATTAAAGTACAAACAGCTCTAAACTAAACTGAACTAAACTAAACTAACTTAATAGTGAAAGTGATTAGATATTAGATAGATATTGTTATTTTTGAGAAATTCAAAACAAAATGAAAATGTATTACAAAGTGATATCTTATGTGCATAGATTCAACTTGATATGATGTCTGAATAAAGCAGCAAAACCAATCAACTTTTCTTTTTTTTTTTAATTTAACTTTCGCCATCTTTCAGATGTGTGTAAAAATGATTGGGGTCATTTACATAGCTCATCAAATCAAATATCTAATAAACTACCTCTAAGCTAACCAAAGTCATTTTTCCCCCTCTTGCTGACATGTTTCATCTTGTTATGTCTTATTTAATTCCTTGCAAAAGTGTATTAACTTGCCCAGGAAGTGAAATATTCCTCAGTTGTGTAATGTAATTTTACAATGAAGAATATAATAAGTAAAAGTACTGCTGTAGGTGCTGTTGTTATTCTGTTTGACACAGTAGTCAGCTGGTCCTGGATTGACTCCATGCATAAACATTTTATATTAAGAGGAAATTGCCTTGATGTGAAAATTGTTGCACTTTGGTAAAACTATCAATTTGAGCAAAAATGATAACAGACAGAGGCATGGCTGAGATTGATCTAGATTTGCGTGTGGGACAAAATAGGCTGTTTGGTATGTAGACAACATACACTTTAACTTTACTTGAACAAAAACAAAAAAACTTCCCGTTGCAGGGTCATATTTTAGTGTTAAGTTATCAGGCCAAAAAGTCAAATTAAATGGGTCAAGGGTGCTGTGTTAATCTCTGTAGGAAATGATCATTTTCTCTACTCCAAATCCTCAGTTTTGGAAGCAAAAAGCTGACAACTTTCCATGGCAATACATTATTTTACAACAGATCATATAATTTCAATTCACCTCTTTAAATGAACTTCCTGAGAAGAAAGGATAGTGTCTCTTACCTCTGGCCTCCACGTTGACTGACTTAATGTACAATGCAACCACCTTGTTTTTAAGTTTTAATTGATTTATTGAAAAAGGAAGGATACAAAGTTAATTCTGATGTTATTCACCTATTGTCTAATTCTCAACTGACTTGTCTTACTGAGTTTCTGATAGCTATGCCAATTTCTATTTCAATTTACATGGATCAATAGTATGTCTTGTGGAAAAGTAATCAGAGAACCTTTTTTTAATTTAGCTGTGTGTGTATGTGTGTGTGTGTGTGTGTGTGTGATTTAAAATGATTTCACCAATCATCACCAAAGCAATAACGTGTTCCGTTATTGCTGTAATTAAGTTCACATTCAGCTGCCCTTAGCAATGACCTCGTTTTTTGATGTTGTTTCCAAATAATCACATAACGTTGTCCTAAACTAACAATGGACTTACCAGTATGTGATGTGCTGGTGCAGAGACTGGGCCTGGGACTAGTCAGTCAGTGGAGTCTTACTTCAACAAAATTTGTATAAGTTGATACACATAGTTGATACTTTATTTAAGTCCATTTTAAAGTGGATACTTTTTACTTTTACCTCACTATATTTGAGAGCAGGTATCTGTACTTTCTAATCCACTACATTTTTTAACAGGACTGAAAAGTAAAAGTATTTTTCATTATTGTTTGAGATCTGCTGCAAAGGCTGTGAGGTTTATCTATAACACGTTCCTAGTTTGAGCAAACAAAAATATACAGAAATAAAAAAAACAGCTTACTTTACGTTACTTTTTCTCTTTAAATATGTTGTTCTGCTGCTAAGGTAATGGAGAAGACAGCTGGCTAACTAAAGACTAAACTAACTTCGTTTATAGTGTGCAAACAGAAAGTTGTGCTGCGTGAAGTACATAACACATCTTTTATCTATTATCTTGTTTCTCAAGTTAACACTGCTGAGTTTTAGAGCACTTGTCAGCGGGCCATATTAAATTGTTAAAGGGATGGATCTTTTTGTTATTCAGTCTGTCAGACCTAAATTCTGGACATGGTTGTGAAGCCCAGCAGATGGCCGTATGATTAATGACCACATCTACAAGGGAAATCCTCCTTCTGATGCTGCAGTGCATGACTCCACTGGCAGGGCATCCAGGGCAGTGCTTTGGCACTAGAACAGGAAATGGAAAAGTAGAAAGACTTTGGACTTGTGACCTGCAGACTCCCGAAGCCATGATCTTGTTAGCAAAGTACATTATCAGACTGGCCGCAACAGTTTTAATTCAGGATTTACAACACAGGTGCAGTGTGACACACCTGAGAGGAGCAGGCCATCTGCCCAGTACCACATGTGTTATGCCACATGCCACAAAAGCTTCTGCCGATGACAGTTAGGATCGAGTGAAATTAGCTCATTTCAAGGTGTATATCCTGAACTAAAAAAGTTAGTTTACTGTAGTAAAAAGTATATGTGTGACATTACAAATTTAGCCTAAACTGAGTACATCTATTCATATTTAAGGCAATGTGTGAATTGACAGCTTCTGTAAATATGTAAATGATTGTGCTTCAAGACATGATCATTTTAAGAAATGTACTTTCTGTAGGAGGGAAGAATGGGCCTGATCCATTTAAATTTGTTTTTTATAATGTTTGAAAGAGGGCAAAATGTTTCTAGTTCAAATGTAGAATGTTTGAGTTGTTAGCATTAAAACACACCTCCTGTGGAATGCCAAACACAGTATTCTCAGTTTTATATTTGTTGTACATATGAGATTTACAAGTATTATGCACCTAAATGGTATTCAATTGCTTGCTCACATCTTTTGCCCACAACAGTTGGACCTTTAGATATATGAACAGGAAACATGTAAAAAAAATAAATACATAAACAAGTTTAAACCAAGAAAATTCCAACAATTGGACTGAAGACTGCATATCCTAAGAAAACACAGATGACAGAATAGCATAAGTCTATCATTTTCCCTGAGCCCAATTAACCGTCCTGTCAGTGTGTGCACACGCATCACAGCCCTCTGCTCCTGGGGCATCCTGCTGTGGTCTGCCTCACTCCAATGCCCCGCGCCAACTGTCCTGCCATGTCTGCCTCACCCACCCAAGGGACAATCTCTTTACAAGGACCTCTGTAATGGTCTCCAATCGGGCGATCTTAAATCCATAGATGATAGATGAGAGCATAACTTATATGCTTCTTTTCTGCATTTAAGGCAATCTTTATGTTGAAAAAATTGGTTTGTTACATCTCATTTCACTTCCAGGGTTAAATTCCATTTTGGATTCATTTGTCCTTGAGCAAAACAACACTTATTATAAAGGTAACTGCAGCAGTTCTACTCCCTTTGGCCATCATTAGTGTAGACTTAGTAAGTCGACTTAACAAGCCATTTATAAGAGATTCTTTAAATAGAATTGTGAGGAATATGTTACTTCTGTCCCCTTCTGGTTGAAACATGCAAAATGTAATTTTAATGATTTCCTGGCAGATTCTCGTGGCACAAGTCTGGTGCATTATAACAGATGCCCTGATGGTCTCCTGAATAATCTTCAGATCCAATGTTATGATCATTATATCAATCATTTGCCCATTAATTTGAAAGAAATAGTAATGTTTACAAAATTGTAAATTTTGAACAAATAAAGCATGCTTCAAATTTAATCAAAAAGATTACATAACCATATTAAGTCAGAAGAAACCATCTGCCAATGGCCATCTGCAATTATAATTGCCACACTCCAAATTCATTTTGTGCTCACTTGAGTAGAGACGTGGATGCCTTTGTTTCTATACAATCAGCCACACTGTGCGCTACAGGTGACATCATGAATAATGTGGCCTTCGTCATGCAAGAGTTAAGCAGCACAACTCTCCAGTGAGAGAGCAGAGCAGGCCATCTGTACAAACACTTGGAGCTCAGCACTCTTCAGATTGCTGTGGCATCAGGAAACGCCACACAGCAGCAGAGAACCAAACCAAATTCTATACTGTGCACTCATTGTACCAACTCCAAACCTGGAACAATCAAGAGTAGCACCAAGAATATACAGAACATGTCAAAACAAAATGGAAAGAAAAATGTTCCACTTTTTACGCCCATCCAAGTTACTGGCTCTCTCAAAGCTGTCAGTTGTACTGATTCCCAAGCCTTGAGAAATTGTGGGAGTTGTGTCTAATCCTGCCACAGTGATGGACTGAAGAATCCCTACAGTGTTTGCAAGAGTGCTTTGACTGTACAGACTCCTGCAAAACCCTGGATGAAATGAAGGATGTCGTTTGCTCTTAGGGACTTCAAAATTGACTTAAAGATGGACAGCACTTTAATATAACTTTAAGGGAGGTAGAAAAGCTCTGAAGGGGTCAAAAGTAAGTAATATCTGTGGCCACTTGCTTAGAACTTGTGCAAAAACAATTTAGCCCAATTTTTCATTATCTCTGCAACAAGTCTTTAAAAGAACAGTACATTCCACAAATCTGGAAAGAAGCAGTGTTTGTCCCCATTCCCAAATCCAGTGCGCCTAAAACTACAAATGCCAGTGGCCTTCACTTCAATGGCAATGAAATGTTTTGAGAAAATAATGAGGTTAGAAATCTTGAGGAAAAGAGTTTGCTTATAGACCTCATGGAGGGGTGGAAGATGCCAGTTACTTTGTTACACATGATTTCTCACAAGCGTTTAATACCATACAGCCACATATTTTAGCAAACCGTCTTTTAGATCATTTTAACCTTGATTCTGGTTTAGTTGGTTGGATTTTAAACTTTTTTAATAAACTGAAAACAAATAGTAAGGGTGAATGGACTTTTTTCTGGGAGTCTCTGCACTTCCACAGGTTCACCACAAGGGTGCATCCTTTGCACCCCCTTCTTTTCATCTTGTACACTAATGAGTGTCAAAGCACGTACAATAACAGGTCAATCATTAAGTATGCAAACGACTACTATTGTTAGCCTTCTCCAAAATTATAAAAATGATCATGGTCCTAAATGACTTTATCCAATGGTGTGTGAATGTGTCCAAAACCAAGGACATGATCACTGACTTTAGAAAGACCTCTCACACTCCTGAGGTGACACACATCCAAGGGGAAACCGCACAGTAGGTGGAGGTATGCTAGTACCTTGGGACAATCATAGACTCAAAAATGAACTTTAATGAGAACTGTGCAGCTGTGGTAAAGAGCGGTCACAAGAGACTGTACTTTCTGACAAAACTGTTCTTTTTTTACATTGATAAGATCATAATGACTCTTTTCTGTCAAGCGTTTATTGAATCTGTTTTAGCATTTTCTTAGGTCTCATGGTTTGGCAGTGTCTCTCTCAAAAACAAAAATCTGTTTCCCAGATTGTCAAATGGTCCAGCAAGATAATTGGAGAGCTGCACCCTGCATCCCTATACTCCAGGCAGCTTCAACGCTTAGCCATGGCCATTTTAAACACTGTGTCGCAACCTGAATCTTTCAGCTCCTTCCATCTGGCCAAAGATACCTGGTTCCAAGATGCAAAACTAAGTGCTTTAGATACGGCTTTCTTCCAGCAGCTGTGTGTTTGCTAATTAAGGTGTAAACTGCACCTTCATTGTTTTATATGTGGCACTCTTTTTATTGATGTTTTTTGTCATGGGCTCTTTTTATTGTTTTATGATGTTTTGATCAGTGCTGTGTGGCACTTTCATATTTCCTTTCATATTTGATTTGATGTCTGTATTTGTTATTTGTGTGACTTTGTATGTATGGAAGCCAATCCAGCTGCAAACCAATTCTATCTGCAGGTATAAATAAAGTTACCTGAACCTGAGCCTTTACAAAAGATTTGGGTCAGCCAGGAAGAGCATCTGGCTTAAAAAAGGACTCCACCCTGCAACTAGGAAAGAACAAAACTTCTATACACTCTCGGCCTAGAGATTAGTGTCTTTGTTTCTGCAGCAGTGCAGCAGTACAGCTGGCAGACACACAATATATCATTTATTTGAGCTACAAGTGGAATTACGTAGACTTATGGGATCCATTAAGACTATAAAGAGATTTCATAAATGTAATTTTAAGAGACATTATTTCCCCTATCACACTTTTTAGTTCTATAATGAGGAGCTCAATCAACAAAACCTTCAGCTTTGGCAGCTGTTTTATGTCAAGCTTACCTTATACATTTACCTTATTTTTCTGTGTGTCTGTGTATGGCTGAGATTTGTTACTTGTATTTGATGATTCAGAACAGTACTAGCTTGTCTTCTCTGCATGTTCACAATGTGGTAGCTAATTAGTGTTGACAGAGATACTGTGGTTGTGGTTTGCTGTACCTGTGAAAGTTATATAATTACACTATTCAGACATAATCCATATTGGCACTTTGAAACCTTTGTTGAACTCTCCTGATGGCAGAAGGATTACACAGAGTAAGCAATACATAATGACCACCTGCTTGTTAAGTGCGCACCACTGACCAACTCTCCTGCCCCTCTCTTATCTCTGAACGATGACGAGATTATCTGTCTTATTCAGTTCACCTGTTACCTATTGTCATAAGGTTTTACTTATTACTATTCCTAAATGGGTTGCAGTGTTTTCCATAGACTGTATAAAGAACTATGTCTATTTATATATACCGTCTATGGTCCATCCTCATACACTGCGGCTCCAGTTGACTTTATTTTAGATATATATTTATGTCTCCTGCTGTGAGGATGTGCTACTCATTTCATTGCCGTGTATTACAGTGCCTTGGAATGAATTGTTAAAGACTGCGATGATCATTCCCTTACTCAATGTTAAAAAAGCTGGATAAATTAAAGACAATGAGCATTTATGTGTTGCACAGTATGTTATAAAGATGTAAATGTTATACTGCACAATGGGAAGCCGGGATGCTACGTTTGATAGTCAGATTACAATGGCACTAAAGGGCTAATATCCACCACCTGCCTATCCATATATATGTATTTTTCATTTGGATTTTATGTGGTCTTATTTTTCACAATAGCATTATAAACACAACTGTGCAGTCAACTTAAGGAAGTCATTCTTTTAAAATCATTTCTGCTTTTGCTTGCCAGATGAGGGATCAACTCGCTGAAAATCCTCATTTAATCAAATCAGCACATAAACTCAACGTACAAGTCAGTGACCATTTTCTAAATAAATGTCACTATGTGTGTGTCACATACAAAGCAACTGGCTCCATAATCACTTGACAGAAGCCTACAAGTGCAGAAACTTATGAGATTGCAACTGCATTATTTGAAATAGTATAATGTGTGAATGTTCAATAACACTGACCTTCTTGTTCAATGCCAAGAAGATGTTGAATAAATGTGAATAAAAGTTTTATATAAAAAGACTTGTGTAACAGCTTACGTGCAAGGACACATAACAGAAGTTATATGACTTTTAGTTTACCCATATTACACAGGTAAAATATCTTGCAGGAAATGTCCTTTCCTGTGATTGTATAAAGCCGTTAGCTCCCTTTGGGGCTAAAGTAACGTCAGACAGACTGCACAGTTTTAGATTCTCTTTAAAAATCAATGTGCATACATACATGTGCATTTAAGAAAGTGATTAAAACAAGTGAGGGATTGTGTAGTAACAGAGGGAAGAGTAATTCACAAGTTTAAAAGGCAGATGCAGTGTTGTATCGATCACTCAAATTTCAAGGACTTGGAAAAGTTTGGAGTTTAAATCACAGTCACAGAGAAGCAGCTTGCTGTGCAAAGGAGACAGGATGTACAGTTCATCACCAACTCAGAAGTATCTGTGACAACAATGAGAGCATATCAACACTATAACACTAAGATACACAAACACACATGTTGGGTTTCCATGCTTTTTGGGAACCTTACATTGAATTCAATTCATTACCTGAAGACTAATTCTACCTATAATTATTACTTGCCTAACTTTAACCCAAACCCTCATTTTAACCTAAACTAATCATGTCGTTGATCTAATTTGTAAGAATTTACCACAAAGCAAAAAACCTCCCAGCCACACACCCACCCACACACCCACCCACACACACGCACACACACACACACACACACACACACACACACACACACACACACACACACACACACTTTTAACTGCAAGGACTTCAAATCTACATGACCCTATACCCCCATTTTTTACAATGTTACATACATTAGAAAAAAAAGGCTAAGGAAGTGTTTCAAGTTGTCAAGTATGGCAATTCAATGATGTGTTGAATTTAGCTGACACTAATTGGATTTTCCCAGTATTATAATAAAGTATTTTTTACCCAATGCTCTTTTTGATGCAATACAAATTCATAGGATTGCACTTTTAGAAATTGCACTTTTAAAAAAATATTCACAAGTTTTGTCAAGTGTCCAAAGTGCTATACAGTGTTAGCATGTTCAAGTGTCCGTTCTCACTGTCGTCATTATGAGTCACTGCCTGTAGGTCAGACCATTCACTATTTGCATAATGAGTTTGAACAACAAACTTTCTGTGAGTGCTTATTGAACCCACTTTCGCAACTCTGATGGAATAAAACCTCGCACGTTGGAGACTTTTATGCTAATGGTAGGTTACTTGGGCTTCACTTTTTTTTCAACAAAAACCCATAATATGAGTGCACAAAATAATATTGTAGGTGTTTTTATGGAAATGTAGACATTTACAGTACATTTAGTGTTGGTTGGAAATGAGACTGTGTAATCCCTCATTCGTCCAGGAGTGGTTCAAGTTGCGAAGGTTTCAGTGGTGGTCATCTGGACATCAAGATGTTTCAGCTCCCATCCAGAAGCCATTTTCAATTTGATGGTACTGGCTCCTAGTGCCTCAAGCCAGATGACCACCGTTGAAAGCTTCTCTACATTTAGTCTTGTATTTTTAAAATATACTTTAGAGTAAAATAGTTTGATATAAACACACAGTGAAGGTTTATTATTTTATGATGATTTTTGTCAGGATCTGATCTGAATCTTTTGAATCATGAGGTCTTCAGTCAATTCTGTCACTAAAACATAATGTGGTATGGAGTCTTTTATGTTGGTTCATGGACCTTTATATTGAAAGCCATTTTTACTATATGATAAAGTAAATTGAATGTGAGTGGGGTGACAGTTGTGTTCGTCTACTGATCTGAAGGTTGGCGGTTCAGATCCCACTCTTGACATAAAACAAAAAAACAACATCTTTGTTAGAGCGGTCAGATCCACTTATCCACAGGTTGGTGACAGCGATTCCAGCTCCCACAGATAAATACTGTCCTTGGACAAGACACTTGACCCACCTTGCCCCCAGTGTCTGTGTACACTGGTGCATGAATGTGTATGTGTGTGAATGGGTGAGTGGTTCCTTGATGTTAAATGCTGCCTTGAAGGTTGAAATCGCTGTGTAAGAATGTGACCATATACCATTTACCACTGAATAAAAAAATCATAGTCTTTTTTTATCATTTTTGTCCTGTGATTATTCTTGTTACTCTTGTTTGTGTAAAATTATATAGCATGTTTTCTGTTTGCAAATTGTTCTGTTGTGAGTTGTTTTGAAAAGACGGACATGTCACAGACTCCCACCCTCAAGCGTGCCTCTGTATGTGCAGGTATAAGCCCTTTATCAGCCCAAACACTGAACCACAGTCTCTGAGCCTGTCTGGTAGGTACATGGACCTGTGTATTCGGATTGGTCCAGAGCTCTGGGACCCCCTGTAGTCACCCTGTTCTGTGGAAATCTACTTTGAACCTTATCCAGAAAAAATAACACTCCCCACAGCGAGACTGAAGGTTACTGTAGTTTTTGATGACAATAGAGTGGAAATAGTGCCTGTAAACCTGTCAGTTCCCTATGGTCTCTTTCTCATCCATGCTGAAAATGCCATACCTTATTGTTCTTATGAAATCTTCAGATCAGTTTCTACCCAGGAGACTGGGTGTCATTTACATATTTAGAAAATTCATGCACTTGGTGGAGCTGAGACTCATCCCATTCGCTTCACACTCAGCAGTTTGCAGTTTGAGTGTGAAGCGAATGGGATGAGAATCAGCTCCTCCACATCTGAGGCCATGATTCTTGACCGGAAAAAGGTGGTTTGCCATCTCCGGGTGGGTGGTGAGTCCTTGCCTCAAGTGGAGGAGTTCAAATATCTCGGGGTCTTGTTCACGAGTGAGGGAAGGATGGAGTGCGAGATTGACATGCGGATCGGTGCAGCATCTGCAGTGATGCAGTCACTGTATCGGACTGTCGAGGTAAAGAAGGAGCTGAGTCGAAAGGCAAAGCTCTAATCTACACTCCTACCCTCACCTATGGTCATGAGCTTTGGGTAATGACCGTAAGGACAAGATTGCAGATACAAGTGGCTGAAATGGGTTTCCTCCGCAGGGTGGCTGGGTGCTCCCTTAGAGATAGGGTGAGGAGCTCAGTCACACGGGAGGAACTCAAAGTAGAGCCACTGCTCCTCCACATCGAGAGGAGCCAGCTGAAGTGGCTCAGGCATCTGTTCCGGATGCCTCCTAGACGCCTCCCTGGAGAGGTTTTCCAGGCATGTCCCACAAGGAGGTCCCACCAAGACACGCTGGAGGGACTATGTCTCCCGGCTGTCCTGGGAAAACTTGGACTCCCACCAAAGGAGCTGGAGGAAGTGTCTGGGGTGGAGGAAGTCTTGGAGTCCCTGCTTATATTCACATTCAGATTCAACTTTATTGTCATTGCGCTTGTCCAAGTACAGTGCAACAAAAAGCAGGTTTAGCATCTAGCAGTGGGCAACCAAGCAAGTACTGTATAAAAATGTACATTTAACAGAATATTATGTAACAGAGGTAGGTATGACATGAGTATATTGACGTTCAATACATTTATATTACTAAAGTGCATGTTGAAGTGCATATATTTTAAGTTTATAATTTAAAGTGCAAGTTTAGGAGTGTGAGAGATCTTATTTTAAACTATATTTTATATTCAAGCTATTGCTAAATACAACTAATCTAGCCCAATGATGGTTTTCTTATCAAAAAATATTAAGTGAGATTTGAAATGACCTAATTTGTTAAACATATTGAAACAAAACAAATATTTAGTTTGTTGTTAGTTTTTATGCAGCAAAAACTTGGTTGCATGCATAGTTATGATGTTCAATAACTTAACATACTCAGCTTTGCATTGCATAGAGACTTAAAGGTGCACTTTGTAACTTTTCTGGTGTGGGTTCGACACCTGCTTTTCTCCATTAAGATGTTATACTTCACTTTTAGACTTTAGACTTTTACAGTCCCTGAGGCGAAATTCTTTTTCACAAACACAGACAGCAACAACAACATGACAACATACTTGCCATGGCATTAAACGTATCTACCTTGCATTCATTTAAATACAGGTGTTGTAACTCCTTAAAATGCACTGAAAAGCGTGTATTCCTATGAGCGGGGTCGCCTCTCACAGATCAGATCTGTAAGTCAGCATTGTAGCACCACCTACTTGTCTCCATGAGGATAGCGAGCTTATACCTTATACTTATAAATATAATATACAGTATATGTTAAATATTAATATGTATAAACTTAAATATGTATGAGATATTTTGCCCCTTAAAAGTATGCTAAATGACTAAGGCTGCATTCTTAAAAGAGGATGCCAAGACTGGGCTTGTAGATGTGCCTAATAGTACATTTGTCTTTGCCATAGTACTACTACTAGTATGTTTATACTTACACAGTATGGTTGGCCCAACATAAAGAGTTTACACAAACTATATTAGTACAGTGAGCAACACTGTACTAACAGAGCTTGACTGCCAATGGAACTTCTGGAGAGTGTTAAATAATTCGACTCAGCAGTTTGGAATATTAATTGAAATACAAAAAAATAAATAAAAATTGAAAGGTTGCAATTATCAAAATTACAAACGGCTGCAGTTAATTAGATATAGAGAAATAAATATCCTTTTCATGTGAATGCATTAATACCTAATAACTACACAGATAGTATGTAATTCTTGTTTTAGTTTAGCAGTTTAGCGAGTTCCAATCTCCTCTCAAATCTTTACCGTAAACTGAATCTACAAAAGTCTGGACACACCTTCTCATTCAGTGTTTTTTTTTTTTTTTCTTTATGTTTTCTACTTTCTACATTTTATGCAGAAGACATCAAGACATATATAGATGATGTACCAAAGAAAAAAAAAAAAAAAAAAATTATATTCAAATTCCTCAAAGCATCCACCCTTTGCTTTGTGGACAATGCTGCAAATCTTCGGTTTTCTCTCAGTGATCTTCATGATGACGTCTCCTAAAATGGTTTATTTTCTTTGTTTGCTACATGTGCTAGATTTCCAGTCATGGAAATAAAGATGAAATATACATGAAAAAGTGTGTCCAAACGTTTGACTGGTAGTGTATATTAAAAACTTACAACAAAACAATTCAAATTTTAGTCAGAAATGTCACAACAGGGTAATGATATTTTTTCTTCCAAATGTGTAGCCTACAAACGCATCTGGTTTAACTGAACAGAAAAGTAAGACTTCTCATTTGTGTTGTAATGGGAATGTCGATGTGAAAGAACAGAAGAGGATTTCAGTGGAATTTCTCATTAACTCAACTCCAGCTTCTTAACCCAATCTTTAATTACCTGCTGTCTATTTCTGATATGCACACTCTATATGTTCATTATTACTAATTATCACCTATATTACAAAGTTAGTTGGAGCTTAACGATGAGACATTACATTGAACGACTTGTTGGAATTCAATCTGTCCTCATGCCATGTACAGAGCTTTTTCGATATTTCACTTGGTGTAAATGTATAAACATATCAATTGTAGTGCTGTTCTGATGTGAATACCTCCTGTGCTCCACAGTAGATGACTGTAATGATTTTGAAGCTGTATTATTATATTTCCATTCAATGAGTGCTCTCATTTTGAAATAGAAAGAAACTGACCTTGTAAATTGAAGTACAGTTTAACATATGCTGATAATGTCTTGAGGCTTCAAATAAATACAGCGGCGGGCCGTGCTTTTCACCCTTGGGCCTTCAGTGACGTCCCACTTACACATTACAACATCATCTCAGTATAGGCTGGTCAAGCAACACTTAATTTCAGGAATTTCAGGAAAAAATAAAAATGAAACAAAAAAAAACAAAATGCCACCAAAATTACGTTATGTGATCTTAAACAATATGTCCAATAAATTGCACAATGTCGCCGTTGCATATAAGACACCAACCAACAACAAAACAAACTATTCTTTAAAAATAAAGTAAACAGATCATTTGCATTTTTTGACAATAGGCTCTACAACAGCAAATAACTGAAAATGTGGCGCAGCTGAGACTGAACGAACTTTAGTGCAGTCTCACTTTCATTGTGGAGCTCCGTCTCCCTGCCTGTTCGCTGAACTGCAGGTCCACTCGAGTGTCGAGCTGTTGGATCTCTGGGATTACTTCAACATTCTGCAAACTGCCGCCTTTCAGGCTCTAGCAAGTGCTTATCCAATCACAGGACACGTACCAGCCACATGTCCAGTCCAGCGTAAGACCTTCTAGCTGGCCCTGGTATGCAGAATCGAGATCTGATTGGCTATTGAAACTGACTGTGTCTGTGTCTACTTACAGTGGACGGGGCCTGCTCTGTTTATTCTTTATGCCCTGCTCTGTTTATTAAGGCCCCAGGTAAATGAAATTTACCTGACAACACAAGCTGCTGAAATATAATTGGATAAAAACTCTACCACAATAAACAACATTGGAAGCCACTCAACTAAGTGGATATAATATGACATAAAGAATAGAGAATAGAGAATATTTTTGTTTACATATTTCTGAAAATAAAATAAAATAAATTCACCTTTCTGAGCATGTTTAGGCCAGCAGAGAAGGCCTTGCTGGCCCTGACGGCCCGCCACTGGATAAATAGCTTAGGAAAAATTGATAATTTTCCTTGTTAGATGTTGTCAAGATAAATACGCTGCAGAAAATACATTCTAAAAAAAATAAGATCTAACTCTAGCCTTAAGGGGCTAATAGTTTTAAAGGATTACTTTACACTGTGATATTTGCCTAAATGAACAGTGCATTTACCGTGCAGCTAAAGATAAATTAATGAATTGACTGAACCTCTATAGGCCTACCATTTCACAATCAACAAGTCTGTCTGTGACCTTCCATTCAATGATGCACTATTGAAACACAAACATTAACATATCCCTGTACTTTATTGTCCCCATAAGACAATTTGTTCTCTGCATTTAACCCATGTGACTGTGCCATCTCTAAAATGTGAGCTGTAGTTTTGGTCAGGATGACCCAGATTAACCTATTATGTTGGAGGACACCATGGTGCACAGAGATCTCGCACACGCCACATAGAAAGGCCCCATTTGCCCCGTCAATCAAATCTGGGACGTTTTCGCTGTGAGGCAAGAGTATATTCATGATGCATGCCACAAAAGACTACCGTATGAAAAGGTGCCCAGCTGTTCAATATGTTCAGCCTAATTTTCAAATGAAAATGTGTTCCCTAGATTTGTGGCACTCAGCCATGGATATTACTAAAAAAAATGTCCTTATCAAACACTAGAACCACCTGATGACTGTGGCCTTAATAGTGCTGGAGCTGTCCATCAGAGTTGTAATGTTAAGTTCAGAAAGTTTCAGACTGTGCCTTTTACTTTTGTAGAAGTGTAAAGTGTAACAAAAGTGTTCAAAAAAGCTTGAAATGCAGCAGTCTGTTGAAAAGGCTTTTTCAGAGGAGGCTTTTTCAGAGGACACCTACTGTCCTGACGCAGCAACTGACTTTTACCATTGTGTCCTGTGTCAACAAGTGAAAAACGTATTGATCTGAGGACGGTCAAATTGCCCTGCACTAAATAATATCTGGATGTCCTGTTGTGGAGGGCAAATGTTTAGATAGGTAATATGTGATATTTTAAATCAGGCCAGTGTGCTCCATAGCATGCAAAACCAGGATGTGCACCAGGTCCAAAATTATTATTAAAATACACAATTAGGTGGGGTATTTGCTGTAGCATATATTCTCAACAGCTATTCTCTTGTTGAAAACAAGAAAAACAACAACAACATTTTACAAACAATTTTATTTTTTTATTGTCCCAACAAAAGGCTGAAACGGAAATTGCCACAAACTCTTCATCTTAATCCATCCATCTTAATCTGCCTTACTTCCAGATCAATCTGCTTGAACAACGTCCAGGGGGTAACAGACCAACATCTTTTGGATGTATTGTAAAATGTATTCTGTGTACTTTCTGTTGGTCAAGTTTTGTCCAAGCATGAAAATGAACTCAGGTCAAGACCATTCACATTCTAAATGCACTTTGTGGACAGTGTGCCCGAGGCCAACCAAACTTCCGTATTGCTCTACATTTAGGATGCACACTAGCAGACTTGTGCCGTTTCCCTTCCACTCCCTCCCTATTAAATATAGCACTCTGCCTGCTCTGTGTGCACAAGCTGACAGCTCCACTGGACTCAGAGCTGGAACAGGAAAAACACCTCACTTTGGCCCTAAACCCAGACTTTGAACCAAAACTTGGATCACTTAGAGTTTGGAAAAGCAATCTATAACAATGCATTATTTGTTTTAGTGGTTCATCCCCACCTTTCAACTAGGGGTGGGCGATCACGATTCATGTAGACTTACTATGTTTATCTTGCTTGCAAGAGTTCACACTTCACTGTGATTGGATAAATCTATCTGTCAGTCATTCAGAGCATGACAAAAGCTAGGAGGAGTTGGGTAGAGAAAAGGTCTTTTTTGAGCATAGAGCAGCAATAAGTTTGCCAGTTTATATGGCCAGCCTTACTTTCAACTGTAGTAGTACATCATGTTGATTTTAACCCCGTCTTTGACATTAAAATACATGTACATTGTTTAAATTATACATTTGCGACATCTTGCACACAGAAGCCCTACCAGACCATGGAGTACTGAGACCTGCTGACCTCTGTAGTCCAGGTCCTGTTCTTTGCCTACCTCACCACCAGAGGTCACATTGGTTGGGAGCATGAGTGTCACTTGCAATAACACTCTAGTTATTTTTCAGTGGATAAGCGGCTGGTCTAGCAGCTGTTCCTGTGAATGAAGCCGCATTAAGCGTGGTTAGAGGTGAGAGATTGACCTTTGAAGCGTACGCTGAACTGTAAAGCGAAACAGATGATTAAATCAGAAGGCTGTCCAACCTCATCATTATAACCCCACTAACATGCCCCAGTAAACTACTGTACAAAACAATGACAGAAATGAAACAAGAGGTTTTACTGACTTTGGTTACATAAATTACTTGGCATGTATTTTTCACAACTCAACTGAACTACTTCTCATTGGCCAGCTGCAGCTTTTGAAGGGTTTTAATTTCTCTGGGCGTTGGGTGTTTGATCAGAAAACCTGACATTTTGGATGGCCAGTGTTTTGAGAACTCAAACTGTGCAGCACCCCTCCTGCCAAGTCCTAGCAGCCATACAAACATGCTGCGATCAGGAGTAGTGAGAGAGGCAGAGGAGGCAGAGGAGGCAAAGGACACAGAGGCCCCCGGGAGAGACACTGCCCTGGGTTTTTTTCTGTTTACCCACAAATGTCTATTTTCACATCACCTTAGATAAACTCGCATGCACCGGTGAGCCATAACATTATAACCATCAGCACTTAACCACTCATGTAAGGTTTTCAAATCAGCTTTACAAACTCATCAATTCTATGTGATAAGCAACCCACAAACATATTATTTTTTGTGTAATTTAACCAGTACAGAAAAGTATTTACTTCTTGGCTTACAGTGATTTGCATAACTTATGTAGGATATTGTATGCCACTCCTGAAGCTGCCCATACTGTTTTGAACATGCTGCCATTATTGTGTAGAACTTTGCAACACCAACTTTTTTCATTATGAACTAAGTCTTTGTTCATGGTTCATTTCATCTAATTAACATAGTTTTTTATAACAACAACAACAATTAAGGTCCTCCTCATCACCTATAAGTCCCTCCATAACCTGGCCCCTCCCTATGTCGCCGACCTCCTCCATCAGTACTGTCCCACCTGCCACCTCAGATCAGCCGACACCAACCTGCTCACTCCCCTCACCAGGACAAACCTTAGGGGACCTTCACTGCCGCCGCCCTCTGGAACTCACTCC
>JACM01024923.1:0-19061 GCA_000787095.1 Periophthalmodon schlosseri
CGCCCAGATCTCTCTGCACCTTCCCCTATGCACCTTGTCCTATGGACAACATTTGAGTTAATTAGAGACACACCAGTGGATGTATTTTAAGCACACCTGAAAAACTTTGCTTCTTTGTGTAACATCATGGGAAAGTCAAAAGAAATCAGCCAAGATATCAGGAAAAGAATTGTGGACTTGCACAAGTCTGGTTCATCCTTGGTGCAATTTCCAGATGCCTAAAGGTGCCACATTCATCCGTTCAAACAATTATACACAAGTATAAACACCATGGGAATGTCCAGGTTCTGTGTCCCAGAGATGAACGTGCTTAGGTTCGAAATGGACATATCAACCCAAGAACAAGAGCAAAAGACTTTGTGAAGATGCTGCTGAAGCTGGTAAGAGTGTGTCATTATCCACAGTGAAACGAGGATTGTACCGACATGGACTGAAAGCAGGAAGAAGCCATTACTCCAAAAAGAACATAAAAAAGCCAGATTACAGTTTGCAGATGCACAGGGACAAAGACCTTCATTTTTGGAGACATGTCCTATGGTCTGACCAAACTAAAATTTAACTGTTTGGCCATAATGAGCATCATTATGTTTGGAGGAAAAAGGAGGAAACTTGCAAGCCTGCGGACACCATCCCAGCTGTGAAATACGGGGGTGGCAGCATCATGTTGTGGGGTTGTTTTGCTGCAGGAGGGTGCACTTCACAAAATAGATGGCATCATGAGGAAAGAATATTATGTGGAAATACTGAAGCAACACCTTAAGACATCAGCCAGGAAATTTAAGCTTGGGCGCAAATGGGTCTTCCAAATGGACAATGACCTGAAGCATACGACCAAACTGGTGACAAAGAGGCTTAAGGATAACAAAGTCAATGTTTTGGAGTGGCCATCACAAAGCCCTGTTCTCAATCCTATTGAAAATTTATGTGCAGAGCTGAAAAGGCCTGTGCGAGCAAGGAGACTACAAACTTGGCTCAGTTACACCAGTTCTGTCTGGACGAATGGGACAAAATTTCTGCCAACTATTGTGAGAAACTTGTGGAAGGATCCAAAACATTTGACCCAAGTCACACAGTTTAAAGGAAATGGTACCAAATACTAATGAAATGTATGTAAACTTCTGACTATGAAGAAGTCACACATTTAAAGGAAATGGTACCAAATACTAATGAAATGTATGTAAACTTCTGACTATGAAGAAAGTCATGAAAAATTGTCCAGAAAAATCTTTCATTATTCTGGCATTTAGCAAATAAATAATTTTGTTAATCCTAATTGACCTAAAACAGGAAAAGTTTAGTCTGATTTCATGTCAGACAGTGAGAAAAAAAGCATATGTGTCTTTTTATATAGTGTATGTAAACTTCTGGTTTCAACTGTATATATATATATGCATTAATATCTGTTTGTATTCAGTCATCTTTAGTGGGACAGTCTCAGCAAAACAGATCCTGAGCTCTACTGTTGGTGCTTTGGTCTAGAATATTTCATTTGCAAAGTGGCATCATCATGTTAAATGATTGAGCACGTAAACTAACTCTCTTACCTTCCTCTTTCAGTTATTTGGCCAGTGTGAAGCACTAGGATCTGGTCTGCTTCTACAATAGTGGACAACCTGCAAAAGACTTTCATTATTAGTGATGAGTTTCAGATGACATCACATTCTATAGCACACGTGATGTAATACGCTGTTCCATAGAAAAGCCTCTGTCACTTTTATGATAAGAATATGCAGTCAATACAATATTCCCATTGACACAACATCAGAACTGTACAGATCTATCTCAGGGGTTTTGATTGTCAGGTTTGTTTGGCTCTTTCTCTAGAATGCAGTTTTAAAACGAGAAAAAGGAAATAAACCAGTTTGTATTTTTGCAAGAATCAAACGGTAAAGACAGGGTTGTGCCACAGGCTGCAGAGACATGAGTGTTGTCATGAGCGTCAGCGCACACGGACCCACACATGCACGTCCAGAGGAGAAGGTCACTCTGGGCTGGAGAACTCTGCATGAACCCGTCTGTGAATTATTAAAGTCAGTATTTATGATGAGAGCCTGATTAAAGCCACACAGCGATCTAAGTGGCTCTATACTCCAAGTGAGGAAGGCCAGACCAGGGCTGAACAGACAAACAGATCAAAGAATGCAGAAGAACATGTTATGATTTTATTTTTATAGTGTTTTGCAATGCACATTCCTGAAATAACATGTTTTTCAAAAGAACTTGAAGACCTCCGCTTTAAGATATGAGGCAACAGAGACTTTGGGCGTCTGTTCTGATCCTGCTCCAATGGGCCACACCCACATGAGGCCTTCAAGAGAACTTAACACAGAGCTTCTTCAGTTCATAATTTTTATGGAATTCTGTTAGTCAGTTCTCATCTACAGTGAGATGCAAGTTTTATTATTATTATTATTATTTATTTTATTTCTTTATTTTTTTGCTAAATATATTAAGACACATTCGTAAGAGGCAACAAGCTCAGCGTCCTGGTTGTTCCAGAGCTGAAAGCCTCTTTAAGCTCCTGCAGAGCACCACTTATAAAGACTATCTTTGGATGTTCACCTTCAATATTTGATGGAAAACCTGGGTCACAGGTAGGAGTAGCTCCCTCTAGAGACTGCTGACGTCAACTGCACTCATTCAGGCTTTTCCCTGTCACCATGTTGACTGCAGTACAGATGTGGGCCATTTTCCATTTACTGTGAGGTCCCAGTTAAACCTGGTTTGACTCTCCGCATACCTCAGGTGATGTGTAGCAGAGGTAAACTTATCTCCGAATATTATTTATATAACTCAAAAAGAAACAAAAGAATTATATTATACAGAAGAAGTATATGTACATGTATATGAAGTATAAGTACATGCATGTCAAGTATATGTACATGTATATGAAGTATAAGTACATGTATATGAAGTATATGTACATGTATATGAAGTATAAGTACATGCATGTGAAGTATATGTACATGTATATGAAGTATAAGTACATGTATATGAAGTATAAGTACATGTATATGAAGTATAAGTACATGTATATGAAGTATAAGTACATGCATGTGAAGTATATGTACATGTATATGAAGTATAAGTACATGCATGTGAAGTATATGTACATGTATATGAAGTATAAGTACATGCATGTGAAGTATATGTACATGTATATGAAGTATAAGTACATGCATGTGAAGTATATGTACATGTATATGAAGTATAAGTACATGTATATGAAGTATGTCTAAAATATAAGATCTCCAGGTCCTTGATCGGACACGAGACCCTGGACAGGGTCTTTGTTAAAACCCATTCACTCTGGATAATTTTATTAAAACAAGTATTTGACCCAACCTCTTATGGATCAGTTTAATCAACCTAAAAAATGAGGTTTCACCAGTGTACACGTTAAACCCAGTGTAGATGTTAAACCCAGTGTAAACGTTAAACCCAGTGTAGATGTTAAACCCAGTGTAAACGTTAAACCCAGTGTAGATGTAGATGTTAAACCCAGTGTAGATGTTAAACTCAGTGTAGATGTTAAACTCAGTGTAGATGTTAAACCCAGTGTAGATGTAGACGTTAATCCCAATTAGATATATGGCTCTGTGCAGTTTGTTCTTCTCACTCCTTTTCGAGCTTAAATAAGAAATAATATATGAAATGTGCATTAAGCACTGGACACATGCGTTCATTAATCTGCTCGAAATAAATAAATAAATGAAATGAAAATGAATGAATAAGCTACAGTAGAGAGAGTTCTCATTTTCTAAAGTAACGTTTTGCTGCTTGACCCATTTTAGGTCTGTTCTGAAAACTAAGCAGGCCTTGAACTGTGTCTGAGGCCGATAGGATAAAGTCTTTGTTCTTGGAGTTTTAACACTGCTGAGTGTCAGAGCCCATGAAAAAACAGGGCTGTGTTTCCTTTTGTTCACTTGTCACAGCACTTTGTCTCGTACTTTTCAATCAGCTTATCATTTAAACCCTCTCTTTGTGTCCATTTTAATCCTGTTTTTCTTTTACCAAGAGCCCGCTCCTTCTTTCATCTATCACTCTTTTACCATGATCCTGCTCCTCCTTTCATCTGTCACTCTTATGTTTTTGATGTCTGCTCCATCAGACTCTACAGAGCAGTAAACAATGCCTTGGTTAATATTTGAATTTTAAATGTAGTATAGTCACCTGTGTGCCACTACTATTGTCGTCCTGTTGGTGCAAATCTTGGCCAAAGAAGCCTGGATCTTTCTCTCTGTTTGAGTGTCCAAGGAGGAGGTGGCCTAGAAAATTAAAATATATATAATACAGGCATATTAAAATATATATAATATCAGTATAAAGCTCATTTAAATGGTCACTGTTCCACCATCTGTTTGTTTTCATGGAGGTGTATTAAACCCCAGGATGGCATTAGAATTTTTTTGTCTTGCCTTTTATCAGGTATACAGTACCTGTTTTTATTGCAAATATGGGCTGTGAATTGGCCTGGTGGTGTAACCCGCTTGTCTCCATGGTGAAAGATAAGTTTATAGCCATACTGTGGAACATTACAGGCAAAGTAATCACATCTCCATGGAGAGAAACACATGGTGGACCTTTAAATAAACATCAAAGTGAACATCATGTGACTCACAAAATGGCCCCTTGCCCAAAGTGTGTGTCTAACCTCATCCAGTAGGATGATCTGCGGCTGCTTGAGGACTGTCCGAGCGATGGCCACTCTCTGCTTCTCCCCTCCACTGAGCTTCAAGCCGCGCTCTCCCACCTCTGTGTCATAACCTACTCATGATTCATGATCAAAACCAACATTATAAACATGACTCAGGTCCCACAAAGACCAGTATGGACACAGCCTGACCCTGAGGCAGATCCAGTATCCGGGAGTGAATGTCCGCTGCTGTGGCCGCCAGCTCCACCTCCCGCTGGCTCGCTGTGATCCGGCTGAACCTGATGTTGTTTCCGATGGTGTCATTGAAAAGCACTGTGTCCTGAGGAACCACTCCAATACATCCTCTCAGAGAAGACTGAAGAACCTAATCATAAACACAAGACAAAATGTAAACAGAGACCTCAACCGATCCACATATATGAAAAATATACTTTCATTTTTAATGATTGGCTTTAAGCTTTCTCTGACCGAGGCTTTGAGACTGAATGCGTTCACACATAAGTTCACACATGTGCATCAATGTTGCATGGCCTTATTCATATTGTCCTGTATAATGTATGGTGTCCCGGGTCACGTCTATATGTGACTGTCTCCTGACCTCATAATGCAACTCCCACAAACCACCTTAAACTGGAGAAATACACTGCCCCATTGTAAAACACATTAGATTGTTACACTATTTCCTTCTCATTCACAAAATACTGCCTAAATTTCATTTGTTTTTCTAACCAACAATGATTCACAGGCCCCTGCTTCATTTTAGTACTTGTTTGGTTCAAAACTGCATGTGCTTTTGATTTTAAAGGAGAAAAAGCCAAGATTAAAGTTCAAAATGCCTTGTATTAAAGACTTGGAACACTTATTAGAGGAAATGTTCTTTAATAACTTTGGAGCAGCTGTCTTTTACTTGTTCAAAACCAGTTTTTGAATTCTCTGGACTAAATGCTGACTACGATCCAGTCTTATTGTCAGGGAACATCGTGATTAGTTTTGAGTTTTTTGGCTGGTCCTTGTAAATTACATAATACTAATAATAATAATAATAATACTTCACTTACCTTGATGCCATCTAAATTACATATAATAATAATAATAATAATAATAATAATAATAATAATAATATTCTTCATTTTTGTTTTAATTCCCCAGGAACCTAAGGAAACATTTGGCCTTCCAAGTTCCACCAGGTCAAAAACAGGACTGTTCTCCATCTGAACCACAGACTGTATAAAGAAGTGGACTATGGGAGTGTTCCAGTCAAATGAAGCTCATCGAGGCTAGCAATTATAGGGACAGATTTGGAGCTGAGATCCATATTTGGAATTCCAACCGCGAGTATCATAGCAACCAAAGAGCCAATCTGGAGTGAACCTGTTGAAGGTAACGCCCCTTCCCGCCCGCACCACTGGTTTAGCAGGGAGCAGATGCCTAGCAAAGCTATTATAAAGCAACGCTAGCAGGATTGATCTCAGGGCTTATCAGGGCTTAGGGCTGGTACAATGAATAAACTGAGGAGGCACTGCTGGTGAATTCACACAGCTCACTGTAGTAAAAACTATAACGCCATTAACAACATTACATTAAAATGATCTTTCCTGAAAAGCCGGTGACTCAGACGTTAGTGTAGCATCCGACTCGTCTGAGCTTAAGTCCATGTGGTGACCATATGAGGCCAAACATGCTCTGAGCAAATAAAAACCTTGTAGTCAATTAGAAAAATGGGTTCTAGGAAAAGAGTTTTGGGGTTTCACATGAAAAGATCAGCCTTACACCTAATTATCGTCTCAAAATGGAAGCGTCAAATTAAGAACAAAGAAATAACTGGAGAGATTTGAGTTTGATGAGTGTAAGAGCATCTCTGCTATTCCACTCCACTATTGTGACTCCACTATTGTCCCATCATAAACGAGAGCTGATGATTCCTTTAATAATAGTATGTAAAAGCATTGATATTGAATAAAACTGGTATTAAACACATTATTGATCTGAGCATGAGCCTCATGTCAAGTGTCTAGACCGTAGACTTTATAAATAAATGGACATAGCTAACCTGCTAGCCGCCACATTCCAAATAGGAAGTGATCATGGGCGCGCTTCTGGCTCCATTGACTCTACTGGCTACAATTCACTTTCTATTGAAAAACCATGGCTCCTCTCTGTAACTGCTGCAGTGAGCCTCGTCATTTTGGTCTTAAAATTTGCTCGTTATTAACCCGCTCTACATGATCCTGATATTTTGCTATGATACTCGCGGTCGCTCCAAATTGGCTCCTATAACTGCTCTAGCCTCGATGAGCTTCATTTGGAGCCGAACGCTGTGGGTGACGTCGGACTCTGTCTTTACACAGTCTGTGGTCTGGACAGTCAAATAAATGCCTTGTGTCTTGTAGCCATGATTCGTCCCAGAGTTCTTCTTCACTTTTTGCTTTCCAGTATAACGCTGCTCTATGTAACTGTTCTGGGAAAAATTGTCCATCACCTGATTGTCTCCTTGGAGATGTTATTGCCTTGTCTGGAATGTTACACAGTGCGGCATTAACCTGTGACAAGCAAGGGACACCACCAGGGCAAGCAACAGGTCAGATCTGTGGAGAGGCGACGCCACTTGCGCTAATGTGATGTTTTTCAATGTATTTTTAAAGCTATACAAACACCTACAACTGAATGAACGTGAGAGATGTTTGAAAGCAATAAGATCTCCACAGAGACAACTGAACTCTCCACCAGAAATGTTACATAACATACCTTTAACATTTCAAATATGTTCTAAACACATTTAAGAACCTACTTGTAAGTCCATTACTCTTAGATTGAATCAAGATGTTGGGACAGTCACAGATCATTAATGTCCTCTCTCTTTATATTTATTTATTTTACCACATCTAAGTTCAAAAAGATCAGAATGACTCAGAGAATGGATCTAATAAACCAAAACGTGTACATGTGTGTTTTCATTCTCCTGCTGTTATAATTATAGACTTTTGTGTCTTTGTGGTAAGTTCCTCTCCTCTGTCAGAGTCTCACAGGTGTGCACTGGAGCTGTTAATACTACGAGATGGACGTACACAGAGACACACATCTGGTGTCTGGGCCCTCTGTTACATTATTCACAAACCTTTTACTATGATTTATTCACAGCATGACCAGAGCTGACACACTAAGACCTGCTAAGACTTTGAACATTCAGATAGAGAAAGTGGAAGTAAATGTGAGAGAGAAGAAGCAGGAAGGGGTGCTGACCACAAAAGCCAACGCAAATGTAAAAAGATGATGACACTGCAAAATAAATCTTTGGACTGGGGCCAGTTCAAATGAATGAAAACTGATGTTTCAGTAAATACAGAGCTTGTCATCGTCCATCACTGACCACGTCTAAGCCGTAAGCAACAGATGTCCAGTCATACTGACCAGACTCTACAGGAGCCGCACCCAGCCCTATATACAGGCCCATAATATTTCTATTCTCTTAGAGCCAATTCACAGATACTCTGAGTTTTTCCTGTTTTCTTTATAAAGTAAATGAAATAATCTACTTAAAAGTCTGAAAGTTCACACAACAGCCTTAACGATGCGAATAGGACACAAGGGGAAAAAAGTGTGTTTGAGCAGACAGCTGCCTTAAGTAGAGAAATTAAGCCTCATAATTAAATCAAATTATTAATTAATTATATCACTAAATCTAATTCATATTAGGATTAGTCTTATAATTAGTTTTATTATTTATTATCTTAAAATTCTGGTTTAACATAGAGGTGACATCATGACTCTGGCTTCTTAACCCTCAGAACAGAAGGCTGTACCTTGGAAATGTCTTGATTATCGATACGAATACAGCCGCTCTGAAGATCATACAGTCTACACAGCAGACGCAGTATGGAGCTCTTCCCTGATCCTGAAGGCCCGACCTGCACGCACATGCTAAAGTAAATACATCTTTATAAAAATCACTGGAGACCAGCACACTCCTGTATGCTTTGTACTAACATGCTAACAGGCACACGAAACATACCAGAGCCACTGTCTGTCCGGGTTCAACTGCAAAAGTCACTTCTTTTAAAACCTCCAGCCTAAAGATAAAGAGAATATGTGATTTAGATAGGAAATATTATACAAGTATATTAGTACATAGAGTTTAGCAGAAATGTGTTAGTTAGAAACATATGCCTGGATTTTACCCTGGGACGTAACTGAAACAGACTTTGTCAAACTCCACTCGTCCTGAAGTCAGCTTCAGATCCTGAGCTTCAGCCATGTCCTGGACCTATAAGTGAGAGGGATTATAGAAACAGTAACTGTGTATATGAATATGAATCTTTGTGTTTTTCTTTCACATCAGCACGTGATAGAGACCGCTCTGACCATTAAAGGTGACGGGTCTGTTACCCTCTTGTTTTTTTTTCAATGCACGCCTACAATGCTCCACAGTTGGTGACAGAAACACATTTTCTCCACCTGAAGCTGAGCGGCTTCGACAGAAACATAAGAAACTGATTTAAAATAGTTTGAATGCAACCTCCACATTTACCATTATCTTTCCCTTGACCCTCCATCTCTCTCTCTCCATCCTCCTCATCTCTTTCTCTGCTGCTTCCCAAGCCAAAGAAAAACGGATGCTGTGTTTTTAAGGTGCCCTAATGCCTTTGTACACATTCATGCGCCTGTTTACCATATCAAGGGCCTGTGACTGTAGAGGACTTTAGTGAGGCAGCCGGAGGAGGCCTTTTTCCCACCAAAACACACACACACATACACACATGCACACACATGCACTGACACAAGCACACAGACTGACACAAACACACACGCACACACACAAACGCAGACACACAAACACTTGTTGACCTCATAATCTGTTGAGCCACGACTGCGGGTTGGACTTGACCTGACAAAGTGACAAAGTGACTGTGGACAAACTCACTCCTGCTGCTGAAAATTTTAATGTGATTTTAAAACAAGAAAGTTTCAGCTCTTTGAATTTAGTATCAGTACAACAACATACAACATTATCCAGGGCCAAGTCGCAGGGGCAGGATTCTAGGCAGGGACTCCCAGACTTTCGTCACCTTGGGCACTTCCTCTAGCTCCTCCAGTGGGACCCCTAGGCGTTCCCAGACCAGCTAAGAGACATAGTCCCTCCTAGGTCTTTCCCGGATGCCCAAGCCACCTCAGCTGCTTCTCTTCACGTGAAGGAGCAGTGGCGCTACTCGGAGCTCCTCCCGTGTGACTGAGCTCCTCACCCTATCTTTAAGGGAGCGCCCAGCCACCCTGCAGAGGAAACTCATTCTGACCGCTTGTATCCGCCATCTTGTCCCTTCAGTCATTAGCCAAAGCTCATGACCATTGGTGAGGGTAGGACCAGAGATCTAAACCAGGACTAAACCAGGACCATAGGTGAGGATAGGAACGTAGATTGACCGGTAAATCGAGAGTCCGATATAATGACCGCTCACTGCTACACCAATCCAACTGTCAATATCACGCTCCATCCTTCCCTCACTCATGAACAAGACCCCAAAATACTTGAACCCCTCCACTTGAGGCAGGGACTCTCCACCACCTGGTTAGGGCGCCACCTTTTTTCAGTCGAGAACCATGGCCTTGGATTTTGAGAAGTTGATTCTCATCCCAGCCACTTCACACTCGGCTGCAAACCATCCCAGTGCCATGAAGCCATCAGGACAACATCATCTGGACAACAGCAGAGATGAGAACTTGTGGTCCCTATCCATAAAAACAATGAACAGAACTGGTGAAAAAGGGCAGCCCTGGTCCAACATGCACTGTGAACAGATCTGACTGCAGAAAACACAGCTCCTGCTCCGGTCATACAGGGACCCCCATACTCCCACTGCACCCCCTGAAGGACAATACAAGGGGCACGGTCGAATGCCTTCTCCAGGTCCACAAAGCTTATATGGACTGGTTGGGAAAATTCCCATGAGCTCTTGAGCATCCAATGGAGAGTATGGAGCTGGTCCAGTGTTCTGCAACCGGGACCAAAACCACACTGCTCCACCTGAATCAATATAAAAGATCACAGACCTCCACCTGCTCCGTCAGCAGATCCAGCATGTTCTCCATGTCAACAAACGCACTTTGAATCAGTCTGAAAGAGAGAATAGAGAAATAGTGTCTTTCATAATCAGTTTCTTTCATTCCTAAAAACTAGTGTTTGTCTGGTATATAAACTGGTGTGTACCTGTAGTAAGTTCCAAACCAGTTGAGCGGAGTATAGAGCTGGATAATATACGTCCCAAATAAAACATAGTCTCCCACCTTTAGAGATAAAAGTTACAAGATAAATATTTTATAAAATATAAGAAATATAATAATACTAAAGGTTACCTGAAACTGCCCTTCTGAGACCAGGTGAGCACACAGCAGTGACCCGGCCAGCAGACCTGAGCCTATGATCACATTCTGGGTTTGGTTTAATAAAGCCAAAGATGCCGAGCTTTTCCACTCACACTGCTGCAGAAAATGCCCAGAATTTACCACAAAAATGTAAAGAAGATTATTATCAAAAATATATGATAATAAAAAATCTCACTTGGAATCGAACAACGGCCTTTTCAAAACAGTGCACCTCATACTTCTCAGCACTGAAATATTTGACCTGTGAATTTAAACCGACTTTAAAATCTGTAAAATCGTCTTTTGGTTATTTTAAAATATTACCGTCTCAAAGTTGAGCAGAGAGTCCACAGCTCGAGTTTTGGCGTTGTTGTCCTGATCGTTCATCTCCCTCCTGTATTTGGTTCTCCACTCTGTAATGAGGACTGTACAAGCTGCAGAAAAGAGTTTATATGAAATAACCTTTCATTTTGACATAATGAAGTAATGCTAAACTCTAAACCAGTGAGGACAGACACACGACCTACAGGGACTATTGTGTTCCTCCTAACCTCTACATAATTAGTCTCTTCATGTTCCAAACATATTTATTACCTTATGGGGACAAACATGAGGTCCCCATGTGGTAAATATGGATTAAGACCACAGCCTGTATAAAGAAGTGGACTAAGTGAGTCGAAGCTAGAGCAGTTATAGGGGACAATTTGGAGCCCAGTTCCTTATTTGGAATTCCGACCACGAGTATCATAGCAACCAAAGAGCCAATCTGAAGCGAGACTGTTGAAGGCGCTTAGCAACGCTGTCAATCAAATCTGTTGCTAACGCTAGTGGGAGTGACCTCGGGGAAAGCAGCAGTTTTTCAATGTAAAGTGAATTGGAGTCGATGGAGCCGGAAGCGCACCCATGATCACTTCCTATTTGGAACGCGGGGGCTAGCAGGTTAGCTATGTCCATGTATATATACAGTCTATGGTATATATGGTATATAAAGGTTAATTTATGGTTTAGGTTAAGATTATAGAAGTAATAGTTATAAATGGTCAATGATAACTTTTTGTTATGGTTCAAATTTAAATCAGTCAGAAACCCAGCATGTGTGTGTGTTTCAGATGGGTGAAATGGAACAGAAACCCTTTGACATACTGAGATAAAGGGTCATGCAGGTCAGAACTATGAGGCCGAACCACAGGCTGAAATAAGAGCTGAAGTAAACAATAGCGATGATGATGTCACAGATGGTGGGGAGGATGCTGAACAGGATGTAGCTAAAGACAAAACCAAACATTAGCTCAGAAGGCTGTAAGGTTCTTCTTCTCTCCGGCCTCTGGCGCACCTCAGCAGGTTGTTAATGGACGATGTGCCCCGGTCAATGCTCCTCAAAACATCTCCGGTTTTGCGGTCCAGATGCCACCGAAGAGACAGAGCGTGCAGGTGTGAAAACAAGCTCACCTGAAGAGGAGAGAGGAAGCGCAGGTTTAATGAGGCTCTTAGTACCTCTAGATTCTGGGGCTGGTACCTGGACGCCTCTGCTGGTGAACTGCTGCACTTTGATCCACAAAAACTGACGAAGATTACTGATAAAACCAGAAGTACCTGATAATGAGGAGTTTTAGTTCAATTAAATTTTTATTTTTGAAATGATTTTTTTTTTTTTTGAATGATTACTCACCAGCGCCACCTCCCTGTAGAAACTTTAGCAGTGTGTAGATGCACACAGAAGCAATAAGTGAAGTCCAGTTACTTCCAACAGACAAATGATTTACTGAAAATACAAAGAATTGTTTTTTATTTTTTTTTATAAAAAATGCAAATATTTTGTGTAGGGCAATGTGATGAACAAACACTCAGGGTTATCAGCTGTTAATATAAAGTGTGAACATAATGTTGCATTTTCGAATCCTTCCTATGAAGAGTGAGATTAAAATGGGGCTGCACACACTTGGCAGAAGGCATTTTGGGGGCGGAGCTCGGACCCTGAGACAAAACGCTCGTTGTAGAGCTGTGTTAACTCCACCAAAAGGCCACTAATGCCCGTTAAGCATGACTGGCAGGAGAGGTGAGCGTCCATAGAAAACAGCACACATACACAAACACACACACACCCCCTTCACCATGTCCCCATCCAAAGACGCACTTGGCTCCACTCTCCAGGCCTGTACTTTCATGTCACTCCAACAGCAGAACAAATGGTTACTAAAAGAACTGTGACTTCTGTCAAAGGTCTACGTCAGGTTAGACCCATATTTATGTCTAGGGTTTATGGTTTGACCGAGTGGGTCAAGAGCATCGACTCAGACTTTTATACAGCATTCTAGTATTTTTGTTCTGTTTTATGTGATGCACTTTTGTGTAACAAAGACTTTAATCTTAACAAAGCTACATCACATTTACTTTTACTTTTACTTTTACTTTGCATGATTATTTATTTGCTCCTTTTGTATAGGAGCACATTCAAGATCCACCTATTATACCAGCCTGGAGGACCTGGAGGATGCACCTCCACCCACATGTCCCTCACCATTTTTCATGCATTTACTTTATAAACAACTTATTTACACTATCAGTTGTTGTCTTAGTTAATTAAAGGCCATTAAAGGTGAAAGAGCTCATTTCAAATAAAGACATTTACTCACCAAAAGATTTTATTTTTAGTTTGAAATGAACTGGCTTCATGTTGTGTCTGCTCTATTCTTCCTGAGCAGGTTAATTAGCAGTTTAGAACATGTTATCACAGATAAAAAAAACAGATATTTAACTATCAACATAGGCCTACATATACAAGGGCGTAAATGGCATGGGCATATTCGATGTAGTTTGTCCGTGTGCGTTGCCGTAGTCTCTATGTCTGGCTAAGATTAAGCATGAGTCTGTAATGGTTACGGTTAGGTACAGGGTTTGGGTTGTCTTGGGCAGGAAACAGTGGACTGTGGCGCTCTTTTGGCATGGCTGCTGTTTGTTTACTTTTAGGGACAAGTGGATGGGGGGAAGTCACATGAGGGGCCTCTGGGGGGGCTGGGTGGAGGTTTGCGGGCTGGGTCCTCTGGGTGCAGGTCTGCAGGGTGGGTCCTCTGGGTGGAGGTTTGCGGGCTGGGTCCTCTGGGTGGAGGCCCGGTTGTTGGGTCCTCTGGGTGAAGGTCCGGTTGTTGGGTCCTCTGGGTGGAGGTCCGGTTGTTGGGTCCTCTGGGTGGAGGTCTGTGTGTTGGGTCATCTTGATGGAGGTCTGTGGAGGTCTGGTTGTTGGGTCCTTTGGGTGAAGGTCCGGATGTTGGGTCCTCTGGGTGGAAGTCTGTAGCCAGACCCCTATCATTTGCCTGTGTCCCTCTCCTTCAGCTCAGTTTAGTTCCAAACGTTTGAGAACACCACCATCTAGTGTTCAACATGGAACAGTACACGGTTCCATGTCGAACAGTTGAACTTTTTTTGTATTGTGTATATTTGTTTTGACTTTTATGTGAAGCACTTTGATCAGCTGGAGTTGTTTTAAATGTAGTATAGAAATAAACTTGAATTGATGCAAATGTAAAGCTCACAGAAGCCTAAGGCCAACTCAAACTCACCAATATTTTTGGAGTATACGGGCACGAGGACGTTAACGAGGCGCTCGGTTAACAGCAGCCCAACACAGAGCAGCACGAGGCTCTGCAGACACACCGAGCCTCGGGGCCAGACATACGGCAGCAGCAAACGGACTTTACTCCAGATGCCCTGCCGCGAGGGGAGTGAGGCGGGAGCCTGCACTCAGGGGACAACGTTAAAAATGACAGATGACATTTTTGGTGATCATGAACAATTTGAATAATTTATGAATAATTTACCTACAATTACAACAAATGAGTGGCCCAACAAACGAGGGCTTTACATGTTTTCAGAATGACGAAAAATTAGGACCGTTAATTAAGCAATTAAGTATTTAACTAAATATGATCTTTTGAATGGGAATGTCCTCAAAAGCTGTGTAAAAGTGTTGCAGAAAACAATACAGCAGATGCAATTTTACAGATAAACTAATATTAAATATAAAACATGAAGCAGCTGGTTGAACATCACAAACCTAAGAGTTTGGATTGGATATACATCTTTATACAGTCTATGATCTATATACAGTCTATGATATATACACATTGACTGAATATACATCTTTATACAGTCTATGATCTATATACATAGTCTATGATATATATACATAGACTGTATATACATCTTTATACAGTCTATGATCTATATACATAGTCTATGATATATATACATAGACTGTATATACATCTTTATACAGTCTATGATATATATACATAGTCTATGATATATATACATAGACTGTATATACATCTTTATACAGTCTATGGTGTGGCCTGTATAATCTAAGGGAAAGTCCACTAGAGCAGTGGCAGAGGGTCACCGATCGGTTGGTTCAGTTTGAGGTTTATTTTGAAAAAGTTTAGAATGGAACTGCACTTACCTCGACATCAGCCTCTCCATCCCTCTCTCCTCTCTCTATCCCTTTCTCTTTTCTCTCCATCCCTCCCTTTTCTCTCTCTTCTGTTAAAAACTTGAGCCATCCATATTCCCACAGGATCAGGGTCAAACTGCAACGCGTTTCCACATAAGTCACGTGCTTCTCTAAAGCTGCATTCTTTAAATTTGACCCAGAACTATTCAGTTATAAGAACAGTGAGTGACCCATGACCTTTGACCCACACAGACGTTTAGCGTTGAGTTAAAATGATGCATCAGCGTTTCCTTTCCCCATTCATCCTGAGGCCTTTTGTTTGACTCTTTTATTTCTAAAAGCTCTGTTTGTACAGGCCACGTTTCTGAAATACTGTGGATACGTCCCATAAATGTGATGGATGCAGGTCTCAACTATAAAAGATTAAAATAAACAAAATAATTACATTTAAAATAGTGTTGTATTAGTGTGCTAAAGGGTTTATGAGAATTACATCTTTATCTGAGGGGCACAAAACAGTGTCATTGTGGTGAAGCAGAAGTGGAGACTCCTTAGAAACAAGCAGGTCCTTTACTGGTCAATAGTAACAAAGAGTGGGTTTGATCCGAGCCTTACTGTCTCTATGGACAGACCGTGAACAGCACTTTACAGTAATCCTAGTGCGTTTGCAAAAGAAACAGAACAATAAGACAATAAAGTATGTAATTACAACATGGGTTTGAAATTCAACATTTTAATACTGTAAAATGCATTTATGCTTCACATTTGTCCAACGTTTTGAATGGACTGGACAGGACAGCTGTTTACCTACAGTCAGATCTGATAACAGTTCTTTTATATGTAGCAGTCTTTAAGTTCACATATTTGCAGGCAACTTTTAGGAGCCAAAACTCACTCCAGGTCTGGCATTTTTGTCATAAAATAGTCTCCATAACTTGCATGATTAATCTCCAGAGGGGTTAACTTAATAAAGGACACAAACAGATTAGCATATTAAGAGTTTTGACTCATTCATGCAGTGATTTCACCCTGTTATTTAAACCAAACTTTAGACTTTTGATCCAGTTCTTCTTGAGTTTCATTGAATATTATCCATTTCAAACCCACGAGTTCCATAAATGCTTTCTATTGTACATCACAAAATGTCAGTTTGAAGCAGCACAAAAACAGCCTAAGAGTCGATCTGTGAGAAGTAATGAGCAGACAGCACTTTGGATGGAAACTCGTTCTACAAACTACAAAAGGCATTCATCAGTAAAAACATGTGAGACAGAGGCATGTTTGTGTCTTTCCCAGTGACATCATCTGAATGAATGGAACCACTAATGTACCAGCGGGTCCACATAATGTCCAGATACGAGTCCCCACAAATCCCCATATGAGTCCACACACGAGTCCACACACGAGTCCCCATACGAGTTCACACACACACGAGTCCCCACAAGTCCCCATACGAGTCCACATACAGATCCCCACACGAGTCTGCATTCGAGTCCCCATCAAGTCTGCACAGGAGTTCCCATCAAGTCCCCACGAGTCCCCACACGAGTCCCCACACGAGTCCCCACATGAGTCCCCACAAGTCCACATTCGAGTCTGCATGCGAGTCCCCACAAGTCCACATAAGAGTCCACATATGAGTCCCCACGCGAGTCCCCACACGAGTCTGCATACGAGTCCACAGGAGTCGCCACAGGAGTCAACATTCGAGTCCCCATCGAGTCCGCACACAAGTCCACATACGAGTCCCCACACAAGTCTACATATGAGTCCACATACGAGTCCACATACGAGTCCGCACATGAGTCCCCACACGAGTCCACATACGAGTCCCCACACGAGTCCACACACAAGTCCCCACAAGTCCCCACAAGTCCGCATACGAGTCCACATACGAGTCCCCACACGAGTCCGCATAGGAGTCCACATATGAGTCCCCACACGAGTCCGCATATGAGTCCCCACACGAGTTCACATACGAGTCTGCACACGAGTCCACACAAGTCCAAATACAAGTCCACATATGAGTCCCCACAAGTCCACCTACGATTTTCTAGCCTGATTTCTACACTTTCCTGGTGAGTTCACATGCAGGCCTACCTGATTAGACTACTGTACATGACAATGACTATTGTACAAAGTACTGTAAACAACAAACATGTTCTTGTTTCTTCTTTTGCATCACTGGCGCTCTCTCATTCTCTTTTCATCCAGTATGATTTCAGGTGTGAGTGAGTCCAGTTTGATCAGAGGGATGAGTTAGTCCAGTTTGATCACAGGGATGAGTGAGTCCAGTTTGATCACAGCGATGAGTTAGTTCAGTTTGATCACAGGGATGAATCCAGCACAGTTCAGTAAACATTCTATCAGCTAAATACGTCCAGTGTTTTTTAGTTTTCAAGATGCGACGAAACAAAGAAAATACAAGATATTCAAAAGGCATCTAAGGAAAAGTTGCTATGGCTTTACCTATAGATTCAAGCTTTATATATGTACATCTAATGGTCATGGGGCATGAGTTTGACATGGACTGAAACTGGACTAAATAAAAGTGAAGGGGATTACAGTTTCAACTGTCAAGGCACTGCCTCAACTTCCAGAAAGAACAGGTTCACGTTTGTAAGAGTCATAGTCTTAACGTCAGCAGGTTCAAACAATGGCTCATGAACTGTCCAGTTCTTCGTTTAACTGATAAATATGAAAACATAATTTAAGATCAATCTAATACAAACGTCTACAAACAAAGTTTGAACCTTCACAGTGTGTTGCCCATACTGCTGCTGACCAGACCCTTAATATTAGTGACAGGTCTAACATCGTGCAGTTGCTTCCTTCGGTCTATAAAAGTGGACAAGCGCGTTGTGTCCAGAGGAGTCTTCGAGTAGTCTCCACCATGGACCCCCCCTCGGCCCACCCATGGGTGTTGCAAACAGGACGTGGCACTGGGCCTCTTTCTGGGATCCTGTTGGAGCACGGATGTAACAAAATCCTTGGCAGCTTGACTCACATCCTGGAAGTACTCGTCTGGGAAGCAGAAGTCCAGGCGGCAGATGTTGACGCAGGTTTCTTCTGGAGATTCGTCCAGGAAGGGGGAGACTCCACTGAGCAGGACGTAGGCTAGGACCCCCACACTCCACACATCAGTGGACACAGAGACCGGGGTACCACGGATCAGTTCTGGGGCAGCAAACTCTGGATTCCCCAGCAGCAAGTGAACGTAGCGCCGGTGAGCGGTCAGCTGCACGGCATCACCGAAGTCTACCAGCTTAACACCTGGAGTCTGAGAGCGCAAGTCCACCATGATGTTCTCAGGCTAAAGGGCAGAGGAGAGAGATTATTAAGAGATCATTCATGCTTAAACTGTTACAGCAGACTGTACTACACAAATGCAAAAGACATCCAATTAAACTGGATTATTCAAATTCTTAGTATAACGTCTTAAATATGTATGCAGATAAGTGGAGCTCACCTTTAAGTCGAGATGGGCCACTCTGCAGGTGTGAAGGTGCTGCAGAGCCTCCAGTGTTTCTCTGATGAAGAACGCAACTTTCTCCTCCATCAGCTCATCGTGAGCCACCAGATAGTCCAACAAACGCCCGTCCT
>JACM01070649.1:0-15691 GCA_000787095.1 Periophthalmodon schlosseri
TATTTGCCCAAAACAATGTATTAAAATGTTTTCACTTTTGTTTTTGACGCTCTGGGCCCAGGAGAGATCGCAGTATTACTGAAACATTCATGGATGACAGATAAAACCTCTTCAGGCATGTTTTTTGATGAGGGGACAACATTATAACATGGAAGAAATCTAAAATAAATTGGTTTAGCATAATACATCCTCTTTAAAGAGTAACTGTATGGACATAACATCTGATTTATAATTTGAAGTGAATGTAATTTGAAGGACAAAACATTAAATAATGGATAAAATAAACCAGGTCAACAAATCTGCAGTCTGACTGTTAAAAACAGTGAATCTACCACAGAAACAGCCCTGATCCTCCAGCTCAATAAAGCTTTTCCTGCACTTGAGCAATGCCTGACCAGAAAAGGTGTGTTTTATTTACTGTTTCAGGAGCCATGTCTCGCCCTGAGGAAGAAGATAAACACTCCTCCTTAAGTCCTGGTCCAGACTTGGACCGGCCCAGATCAGCGTCTCCAGCTTTGTCCCAGTTCTCAGACCACTCCATGGAACCGCCCATGCCCTGCAACTCAGAGTAAGAACATTACAACAACACACACACACACACACATATATATATATACACACACACACACACACACACACACACACATATTTATTTATTTATTTATACATCAGATTACTTTTTAAGTAACAGTATTGGAACTAGTTAAAATAGAAAAAGAAAATAGAAAAATAATGTTGAAATGAACAAACTCAAAAATGTTCTGTGTGTGGTTCCCCAGGGCGGTGGCTGAGAGCTCCTCTGCTCTGGACTGTGCTTCTCTGAGTGACAGTGTGCGCTCAAAGGGCATTGCTTTGGATTTAAAAAAAGAAGATTTACCGTAAGTTAAAGTTTTAAATTGTCAAGTTGTTGTTTTCTGGACTTGGTTCTGCTGTCCAGGTATCATATATAATGAAATTAAACCAGGAGTAGATATACTGCAAGACATAGACAATATATTACATTGTTTTACAAGCTAAATCTGTCATTTGAGTAAGGAGTTGAAATACAAGACTTTTTCTGACCCTATTGGCAGATTCATTTTCATTCCAAACTCATTTATCCTGAAACAAATGAGAATTTTTATGAAACACATTAAATAAAAGTTTAAATAAGGTTCATTTAGAATTTAACCAGACCTGAGTGTGACCCAGAGGAACATGCTCCTGCTGCATGGCAAGTCACAGTGTATATAAGTCTATGCATTCACCACGAGCTCGGAGGAAAACATCTGTTCTGTTTCTGAGTAAGTTTAAGGAATGGTCCAGTTTAGTGTTTTAGTTTGACCCTTACATTAGCTCATCAGACTACAAAAGTGAAATCCACAAATGATTCCCTGATCATTTCTATTAGTGACAAGCTCCATTCTCCCGTTGTATTTATCTAACCACACCACAACATCTGGGAGGGCATCTGACACACCACAACATCTGCAGATTAACTAGAGACGTTTGACCTGTCCCCATCTCAGTCTAACACACAGGGATATAGGAGGATGACAGGGCATCTGATACACAGAGTTACAGGAGGATGGGAGGGCATCTGACACACAGGGATATAGGGATAGGGATATAGGAGTATGGGAGGGCATCTGACACACTGAAAATGAAAGCTGAAATTTATAGTCCTGTGTTTGGTTTTAAGGGCGGTGGCTGAGAGCTCCTCTGCTCTGGACTGTGCTTCTCTGAGTGGCAGTGTGCGCTCAAAGGGCATTGCTTTGGATTTTAAAAAAGAAGATTTACCGTAAGTTTAAGTCTTAAATTGTCGAGTTGTTTTTTGGACTTGGTTCTGCTGTCCAGGTATCGTATACAGTATAATGAAATGAAACCAGGAGTAAATATGCTGCTAAACATTGAGTTATAAATTAAAGTTAGAATATCTTTGGTTCATTTGAGAATTTTTACTAGTTTATATTTATTTACTGATAAAAGTTTATACTGGATTTAAGGAATTTGTGACAATATATTACATTGTTTTACAAGCTAAATCTGTCATTTGAGTAAAGAGATTCATTCCAAACTCATTTATCCTGAAACAAATGAGAATTTTTATGAAACACGTTAAATAAAAGGTTAAATAAGGTTCATGTAGAATTTAGGCAAGGCAAGTTTATTTGTATTGCACAATTCGTACACAAAGTAATTCAACGTGCTTTATAGAATAAGAAAGACATTAAAATCACAATACAACAAATCAAAACATAAATAATCACAAATAATTATCATAAAATGAACATTAAAAGAGAAGACACAGAATAAAAATCTTTCAGTCATGTGCACAGCTAAACAGAACTGTTTGGAGCCTGGATTTAAACATTGTCGAAGTAGAGGCGTTAGATGGTAAAGAGCTGCAGATGTTATTGATTTGATGTGGATGTTAAAGTTATTTAACCAGACCTGACTATGACCTTAAGTAACTACTGATTACAAACCTGAGCTGACACCTGCACATGTTTGCACATTAATTGTTTAATGTTTAATAAATTTTTGATATCTTGCAGAGATCCCCAGAAGTCTACTGAATGTTCCAGTGATGATAAAACTGATATTGCATCTGTATTCAAGGTGAGATTATTTTATGCATAAGTGATTCTTACTTTACGGTTTAAAGGTCTAACTCATGGGGCATCTTGCCCCCGGTCTTAACGCAGCAGAGAACTGCGTGGAGCTCTAAACAAGAGGTGTGCCAAAATATCAGGTGGAGTGAAGCAAACTGAGGGCGTGGTGCGTTCAGTGAATTGCCAGAATTGTTAAAATAAATATTAAACTAGTGCAGTGAAAAATAGCATGTGTATCATACTCAAAACATAAAAAGCCTTCTTTTATTTGGAAATGTTTACGGATGATAAATACATAACATTTCAAAGGCAGGTGTAGTGCCAAATGTCTGGACAGAGCGCACATATAGAGCCGTAAACTGTCACTACTTCTCGTTGTGATACACGGGCCTGACGTTTTGTAAGACTGGTGTCTGCGGCTCAAGAAAATGAAGCACAACATGGGTTGGTTTGTACATTTAATTCTGACCAAATGAAATGACAAAGGATATGACAGAAGTTATGAAAATATTACTGACTATAGCATAACTTAAATTTTGGCCCTCCTCTGGTCCATATGGCGAAAACCACAGGCCCAGGAGGGCTCTGGAGCGTCAGTAACCGTGCTGGGTTGCAATCTACCAGATATAAACCGTGTGTATAAAACTATTGGTGTGTGTGTGTGTGTGTGTGTGTGTGTGTGTATATATATATATATATATACACTATTTTAAAACTAAACTAAAGACTGAGGATGTTCGCGCACTGCATATCCTAAAGTCTGCAGTCCTAATGCTGCTATGGGATTTTCTCATATCCTCGTGCTTTTTCTGTCATCAACTCATTTCATTTTGTGACCAAATTATTCCCATTGTGCCACATTGGTTACTTTATAAAGTTAGTCACCAGTAGGAAGGCTACCATCAGAACCGTAGACAACTCTGCATGGAGCCTGGAAGCGGGCTGAACCTCTCACAGACTGGCGAAGTGCACTGGATCAGCACTTTGATTGACAGCTCTCGATTGTGACAGAGTGCAGTAGAGGAGACGCACGTCTCACGTGTTCTGCCATCTTGGCAGCAGCAGTCAGCAGAGCTTTGTACAATAGCTCAAGAAACATAAAGCACATGAGCTCTGCTCTGTTACAGACACATGCACATCAGCGCTGCTCAGCCTGTTCTGTCACGGTCCATCCAAAATTCTAATCCTGGCACCGCTACGAGCGTGTACTTACATCATGGAGCTTCAGAGCGTTGGGCTCGTTCACGTCACTCACATGCTCGTTCATGTCGTACCACATGACTGCTCTAACCAATCAGCAGTCTAGCTCTATGTCCGCTTTAAGCTAATAATTAAAAGCGTTTTTTAACACAACAGATGGATTTTGAGCTGAGAAAAAGTGTATGATCTGAAAATAGGTCAAAATCGCCACAAAATTCGACCTTTGTGAAATCTGTAGGTGCAATGACAGCCGAACACGAGCAGCTTGCGATGACATTTTGCTCTATGAAAAAAATCCTTACTGGGAAGGAGGGATTTTTTTGCTGTAGTACCAATGAGTGGCCACTAAGCCAACTCAAGACAGCTATAAGATACCAATACCCTATCCAGTTATTTTAATAGATCCATGGTTCCAATGCGTATAGCTGCAGTGCAGTCCTGTCGCTCTACTGCCCGTTAAGACCGGGGGCAAGGTACAGCCCATAGACTGTATATAGAAGTGGACTGAGGGAGTGTGACGTCACCCATAACGTTTGACCCAGCCAAATGAAGCCAGTCGAAGCCAATCGAGGATAGCAGTAGAAGTAGAGAGCAACCTTGGGGAAGGTCATTAGTTAGTTATTAATGTTTATATCTAGATTTACATTCAAAATAATGAAATAAAAAAACCCAGGATCATGTAGAGCGGGTTAATACGAACATTTTAAGACCAAAATGACGAGTCTGACAGCAGCAGTTACAGAGAGAGGGGCCACAGCTGATGGAGCTGAATCACACCCATGCTCATTCCCTGTGTGGAACGTGATGGCTAGTGGGTTAGCTATGTCCATGTATATGTACAGTCTATGATCTAACTCTGACAATTGTCTTTCAGCGTGTTGAAGAGGTGATTCATGAGTTGGTGAGTTCTGAGCTGAGGAGGTTCCAGAGGGCTCTGAGTACAGACTCTTTTAAAGATGACAGCTCTCATGCTGAAGATTTGGTTGAGGAAACCAAACCCAGAGGAGCAGTTCTGGACCTGACTCTACATGTACTGAAGGAAATGAACCAGGAGCAACTGGCCGATTCACTCAAGAGCAGTAAGAACTCACCTGAAAATAGATTTACACAACACATTTTCAGGAGCCTGTGATCCACACAACCGTCCATGGTCCTGTTTAGGTCTTTGATTTTCACCAAAAATGTGAGAGCAACTAACTGAAAAACTATTGGCTAATGCTAACCAGCTTGTGACTGTAATATTATGTGAGAGAGACTTTTTTAACAGCACAAATCAGCTCACCTGTTGTAGTTCAGTTCTTTATGGTCATATTGTGTTAAAACAAAACTCAGATTAAAGTCTAATTTGAGTAACAGAGCTTCAGACAGAGCAGTGCCTACAGTTAACATCATACCTCCAAAGAATATTGATGACGTCAGCACTAAGTATCAGTTCTTTCCTGTCACTGAAGCTTGAAATGACTAATATCATATTTTAAATTTTCCATTTTTCTGTTTAGGGCTGTTGGCTCCCGTCTGCCAGTGCCTGATGAAGTCCAAACTGATTTCCAAGTTCCAAATGGTGTTTGAGGGAATTCACCAGACAGGAAAAGCATCTCATCTGGATGAAATCTACACAGAGCTGTACCTCACTGAAGGAGGAGCCTCTCAAATGAATGAGAAGCATGAAGTGACACAAATCCAAATGAGACGAAACAGACCCATCAGGACCCTTAGACTTTCAGACCTCTTTGTCTCTGCTCCAGAGGGACAGAGGAGCAGAGTGGTGCTGACCAAGGGCGTGGCCGGTGTGGGGAAGACTCTTCTGACTCAGAGGTTCAGTTTGGACTGGGCTGAGGCCAGAACCCACCAGGACCTACACTTCATCTTCCCCTTCACCTTCAGACAGCTGAACCAGCTGAGAGAGGAGAGCCTCAGCTTGTATGAACTCATGGGACATTTCTTCAGTGAAATAAAGCGTGGTGCTTGTAGGCTTGAAGAGTTTCGCTGTTTGTTCATTTTGGACGGGTTAGATGAGAGCCGTCTGCAGCTGGACTTCTCCAAAGCTCTGTCCATCTCAGATGTGAGAGAGAAAACTTCCATACAAACTCTCCTTATCAACCTGATCAAAGGCACGCTGTTTCCTTCTGCCCAAATATGGATCACCACACGCCCTGCAGCGGCCAGTCAGATCCCAGCAGAGTTTGTTGACATGGTGACCGAGGTCACAGGGTTCACGGATGCACAGAAAGAGATTTACTTCAGGAAGAAATTCAGAGACGAAGATGAAGTGTCTAAGGTCCTGTCTAACGTGAAAGCCTCACGCAGCGTCTACAGCCTCTGTTACATCCCACTCTTCTGCTGGATCACTGCCAAGGTCATGGACCACGTCCTCCAAAGTGGAGACAGACAGGTCAGTTTCTCTTTCATATTATTCTGAACAAACATCTACAGGCAGTGACTGTGGGATTTAACATTGATATGAGGCCCAGGAGGTCGCAGTGAGAAATAATAAATAATAAGTCTTTGAGATTGGTGTAAGATTAAAAGTGTTTTGTGGAACTCATTCCTGGTGGAATCCTGATGTTTGCTATTGAGAACCAAAAGTCCTCAGAGTCTCCCCTTGGTGTAGATTTCGGTCCATTCACACCAAAGCAAAAACAATGTGTGGTAGTTTGTCCTGAGAATTTGTTTTAAACAGGGATTGATACTTGATCCACCACTGTTGTCAGTTTACCTGTCCCAGACTCCAGATGAATGCACATTATCTCGTTCAGTGTGAGTGGTATAAAAATGAAATAGCAGCTAGACCTGCCTGGAGGTTTAAGCCCTGAGTCACTGCATCACCAGAGTCCGGCCCCTGGAGTCGTGAGGTCCAGAGACCTGCCCTGACCCTTTCTGCTCTCTGTGTAGGCTCGCAAGAGTCAATACTCACAGATTTTCACTAATGATAGTACCATGTTTGTGATTCTGTGTTTGTGTAATTAAGACACTTACAAAGATAATCTGTAATCTTTCTCTTCTTTGTCCTCACAGCTGCCCCAGACCCTGACAGAGCTGTACATTCACTTTCTGGTCATCCAGGCCAAAATCTCTAATGTAAAATACAAAGGTCGATCTGACACAGATGTTGTCTGGTCCCCAGAAGGAAAGACAAATCTGATGGTTTTATCCAAACTGGCCTTTGAGCAGCTGCAGAAGGGAAACCTGATCTTCTATGAGTGTGATCTGAGCGAGTGTGGCATCAACGTTAGAGAGGCGTCAGTGCATTCAGGATTCTTTACTCAGATGTTTAAAGAGGAGACCGGCCTGTACGACCACAAGGTCTTCTCCTTCGTCCATCTGAGCGTCCAGGAATTTCTGGCAGCTCTTCACGTTCACGTCACATTTATGGATTCTGGGGTCAATCTGTTCTCAGATAAACAGTTTTTTTGGGCCAAAATGTTTTATGGCAAAACTTCCCTGATACAGTTTTACAGAAGAGCAGTGGACACAGCTTTGGAGAGTCCAAATGGGCATCTGGACCTGTTCCTGAGATTCCTTCTGGGTTTGTCTCTGGAATGTAACCAGGGACTCCTCAGAGGGTTGGTGAAACTAACAGGAAGTCCACAGATAAACCAGGAAACAGCCCAATATCTGAGAATTCAGTTAGAGTCTGGTCTGTCAATGGAGAGGAACCTAACTCTGCTGCAGGGTCTGATCGAGCTGAAGGACACAGGCCTCTGTGAAGAGGTCCAGGCATGGCTCAGCTCTGAGAATATTCCCTCAGACCTGTCTCCTGCCCAATGGAGCGCGTTGACCTCCATTTTACTGTCCACAGAAGAACCAGAGTTTGACCTGAGCAAATACCAACCATCAGAGACTGCTCTGCTCAACCTAATGCCTGTCGTCAATCTGTCCTCCAAAGCTCTGTATGTTTGTATATCAGTGCAGGTCTGTTCTGTCACATCTAAAACTACTCAAGACAATCTAATGTCATGGATATGTTTCATACATGAAATGTGCAGTGGTTCTTTACATTATTATCACATTAACACCATTGTTGATTGACGTTCTTGTTCCTTCTCAGGCTGTGTGGTTGTGGTGTGTCAGACAGAGGCTGTGAGGCTTTGGCCTTAGTGCTCGGCTCTCACTGCAGTCTGAGGGAGCTGGACCTTAGCCATAATCCCCTGCAGGACTCTGGGCTCCGCCTGCTGTGTGAGGGGCTGAAGAGGCCGGACCGCTCTCTGCAAACTCTCAGGTGTGTGAGGGTTTAGACTCCTCTGTTATTACACTGACGCCTCTTTAGCTCCTCCTCTGCTGTTACACTGATGTCTCCTCAGCTCCATTGCTGTTACACTAGCACTGTCACAGTGCCTGCCTGCCTGTTTTTCATGTTTATCTCAGTCCAGCTCCGTTTCCCAGCCTGTTCCGGTCCTTCTTTTGCTACCTCCCTGTTTTCTGAGTTTACTTTCCCAGCCTGTTTCCCATACTGGAAGATATTTGTGTTGATATTAAATAAGACATTCATTCCTCAGTTGTTTATTGCCTTATTTGTCATATTAACAATTACCTGTTTGAAGGACACTTTCTGTTGTATTTACTGAGACTAAGAAGTTTGACTGTATACTTTGTGTTGCATTTGAGTCCAGTTTACCTGTGTGATAAGCACCTTCTCAGCTCCTCCTCTCTAAGCTGATGTTCTGTGCTCTGTTTAAACTCCTCTATCCCTCAGGCTGAGCATCTGTGGTCTCTCTGCTCTCTCCTGTGAGGCGCTGGTCTCCATCCTGGACTCAGAGAGAAGCAGTCTGATGGAGCTGGACCTAAGCAACAATGACCTCCAGGACTCAGGGGTCAAGACTCTGAGCAGCGCCCTAAAGAGTCCCCACTGTAAACTGGAGACACTCAGGTCAGAGATCCATCAGCTAAGAGCTAACATAGTGCTAACAGCTAACCGCTAAAGTAGACCTAATAGCTAACATACAGCTAACCGCTAACGTAAAACTAACCGCCAACATAGAATTAACTGCTAACATAGAGATTGATTTAACTGTTTGCTGATTAAATCGACTGAATATCCGAGTCTCATGAGACAGATGTTTTGATTAGTAGGTTTAATATACCCTCTTCAGCCGCAGAAAGCCTCTCGAGTTCAGAGTATTTTATAATCCATACACAGCATTAGCATTTTTAGCAAAAGTTAATGAAGGCAGCCTGGGTCCACCTTCAGGTGTTACTGGTGCACATCAGTAGAATCACCTGGACAGTGTTTAGATCTTCTTAAAGTGTAATTACATTATTATGTTGAGCCTTTTACTAAATAACAATTAAAAACAAAGCAAACATCAGCCAAGAAATCGGCATTTCCAAGTCCCTAAACGTTGGTATTGGTATTGGTATAAAAATCCATATCGGTTGGGCCCTAAAGCTTAAGGTGTGTTCACACGGAAAGCCCCTAAAGCTTTGGTATGTTTGTCCAGTGTAAGTGTAAATTATCCATGCCTAGACGGGGCCGATTGGGACTTTGGCACGGTTGCTCATGTATTTGCACAAGCACTTGAGTAGAGCTCTGTCAGGTGGGCTGATGTTAACTAAAACAGTGAATAAACTCCACTCCAAATCACACAGCGAATCCACACATATTATGAATAGGACTGTGGACAGCGACAAAAGTTGGAGCCTCTCGTCTCCTGTGTAACACTCACTGCTCCAAACTGTTGTTAAACCCATTAACTCACAGAGGAGTGTACCACAACAGGACTCAGATCTGAATCACTATATCAGAGATATTTTTGCCACTGGGCTTATTTTCTCCGCTTAAGTGTTAGTTCTTCAGCGGGATATATTAACAAATAGAGCTACGTGATGACATCACCGAGCCGTGGCCCAGGGTTGTAGAGGTGTGAGTGTGGGCCATAGAACACTCTGAAATCATGCTTGAGTACGGCACGGTTCAAAAGACCTAGTGGGAGTGTGCCCTAACATAGAGCTAACAGCTAACATAGAGCTAACATGTACTATTCTAACAGTTTCTGACCTGTGCTCTGCAGACTTTCTGGTTGTCAGGTCTCAAAAAGCGGCTGTGCATCTCTGGTCTCGGCCCTGAGCTCTGGAGACTCATGTTTAAAGGAGCTGGACCTCAGCTACAACTGTACAGAAGGAACTGAGGCAAAGCAGCTGACCGCTCTGTTTGATCGTCCACAGAAGAAACTCAGGTAAGAAAACATTATAGATTATTATTATTATTATTATTATTATATTAATGTATTTATTTAAAAGGGAATAATACTACAACAAAAGCTAAGAAAGGACTCACTTTTATATAAACCTTTTCATTCTGTTCATAGCTTAGAGCACGGAGGAGAGGAGAGATTACAAAATGGTTTTAGCAAATGTAAGTGTTAACAATTCTGAAGTTAAAGGTTTTAAAGTCATTGACTTAAGGTAAATGTATTGTTGTCTATTGCAGATGCATGTCATCTCACATTTGACCAAAATACCGCAAACAAAAGGATCAAATTCTCCAATAACGACAGAACGATTTCCCTGGAGAAGGAGAAGCAGCCATATCCCGATCATTCTGAGCGGTTTGACTACTGGAAGCAGGTGCTGTGTGCAGAGGGGCTGAGGGGGCGGAGCTACTGGGAGGTGGAGTGGAGGGGAGATGTGTACATCGCGGTGACCTACAAAAGCATCAGACGCAGAGGGACTGGAGAGGAGAGCTGTTTTGGGAAGAACGCACAGTCCTGGAGCCTTAGTTGCAATAAAGATACGTTCTCTGTGCTCCATGCAAACAGGAGAAGGTCTTTCAAAAAGTCTGCACATCGAGTGGGCGTGTACTTGGACTGGGAGGGAGGAGTCTTGTCCTTTTTTGGCATTTCTTCTGGTCAAAAGTCTCACCTGCAGACCTTTAAAACCAGGTTCACTGAAGAGGTCTACCCAGCATTCAGAATCAAGACCCAACCATCAGACTCCTCTGTCACTCTGTGTCCGGTGTGATCTGGAATCATAATCATTTTATGGACCTGATTTTTACTGTCTTCAGAACTCGTTCATGTAAACTTAAATTTGCAGTGGTCCAAAGTTATTCCTCACTTACCTTATACATTCAGAGCATCCTAATTATTCACAACACTTTTCACAGCTGGTCTCCAGGTCTGGGCGCTTTCACTACTTTCATCTCATATGCGATCAGTGTTGGGAAGTAACTCAAGACATGTACCAAGAATACACATTCAGAATACTAATACTAGGCTCTGAATACTAGGCTTCAAACTGCACGAAATTAGAAAGAAAAAATAGAAAACGCTGATCTTGTGGTGAGTGCAAACATAAAGCTGTTTTACCTCTTTACACTATAATTTAAATGCAACTCAATGTAAAAGTATTCTAAGTATTCAGGATACAGTACTGCAACTAGGACATATAACAGATTCTGCTACAAAATATATTTTACTGCAGGTGTTCTGTGTTCTGTAACTAAATACATTTTCAAAGTATTCTTCCCATAACTGTATGTGACTGCATCAAAATGATAATAAAGTTTTTTTTGCTGATTTTGCTTTTAATACTTGTTTCTAATCAAGAACATTGTGACAAAGTCAAGTACAAAGGACAGAGGAAAATACAATTTTAAATCATGTCTATTCAAACACCACTGTAAGTATTCAGCTAAATGTTAAGTCTCTATCAACCTGCCTCAAAATCACACAGTACACAATTGCAATTACAGGTTTTCAGACTCAGGATGGAAACTGTTTTGTGTCTGTTCATGAACCACTTCATGAAAGATGAAAATGACTTGTACAAGTTGAATTCATCGTCTAAAAAAGACTTTTTTTAGGAGTAAAATATAAAGCAAAGGTTTCTTAATTTCTTACTCTTGTTGATATCTGGAAATGTACAGCCAAACCCCAGCCCAGGACTCCAGATGCCATCCCACTTTAAATCACATTCTGGTCTTAAACTGATTCATCTTAATGTGCATAACTCGCTGCCCAAAATGGACTTTGTCAAAATGTGGGTTAGCTCAACAGCAGTTGTCGTTATTTCAGAGACGTGGCTTAAGAAATCTGTAAGTGACAAAGACATTTCTATCAGTGTTTTTACTGTATTTCGCTGTGACTGAGAGTCTGGGAAAGACGCCGGAGTGCCACTTTATGTTACATCATCTTTGCATGTTGAAGTATGCAATAGAGAGTCCTAGTCTTCTACTAGACGTCCCAGCACTGCAGACACGTCCCAGCACTGCCCTAGCACTGCCCCAGCACTGCCCCAGCACTGCCCCAGCACTGCCCCAGCACTGCCCTAGCACTGCCCCAGCACTGCCCCAGCACTGCCCCAGCACTGCAGACATGCCCCAGTGCTGCAGACTGAAATTTTCACAGGTATTTGTTTACATGTGGTAGGGTGCTATAGGTCACCGTCTCCTTCCCCAGTGCATTACAATCTTTTGCTTGGTCTAAGTCATCAAGATTCTAGTGGGAGACTTAAATTGGGACTGGCTCAACCCAATATTTGATGAATGTAAATCTCTATCTCTAAACTTATCACTTCCCCCACTCGTCCAAATCCAAAATGAAATCTACACTAATTGACCTTATTGTAACAAATGCACCTCATAAATATAGTGCCACAGGGGCCTTTTACAATGACTTAAGTGACTACTGTGTTGTGGCAGCAGGCAGATGCACAAAAGTCATCAAAACCACGTTCTATTATAAAGAGGGACCTTAAACATTTCACAAAGCAATGTTTCCTCCTTGATTTAAGACAACTGGAACAGGGCTGGCTTAGTCCCAAATGTAGAGTAAGCTTGGAATGTTAATGAAATCTTTAGGAACATTGTAAACAAACAGGCTCCATTTAAGAAACAATGTTTCTTGTTTGAACTTTAAAACATTATCAATCAAATTAACAATGTATGGGCAAAAGCAAGAAAATTCTGTTCTGGCCAGGATTGGCTCACCTTTTGGAGGTTATGAAATAAATGTACCTTCTTCATTAAGAAAGTTAAAGCAGAATATGACTTATGAAATAGTACTGACAGCCTGAAACGTTTTTGGAAAACAATCAGATCTCTTTCTGCAATGATAAAACTCGGCCCTTGCCAACTTTCATTAATGAATCAACTTTTCTTTGAGATAAACACGAAATGTTAACTTGTTTTAACAAGTGTCTTCTGTATCTTCGGCAAAAAAACTCAAATGTTAATGCAGCTCCAAATGGTGACAACTTTTTTCCAGCATCCAGCCACTCCTCTGCATAGAGAGCTCAGATATCTTGACACCAAAAAGTCACACGGCTCAGATCTACTGGATCCCTGTTTTTGGAATATAGCAGCTGATTTCACAGCAGAGCCTCCCATGCACATTTTCAATCTGACCTTGTCTACTTTGGAAATCCCTAAAGTTTGGAAATCTGATTTTGTATTCACTTCTCAAAGGAGGTAACGGAAATGTCAATCCTGTCCAAGATTTTAGAAAGCCTAATAAACAAGCAACTGAAATCTTTTTTGGAGTCTTGCACAATCCTATCCAGATTTCAGTGGGGATACAGGAAAAAGCATAGCACCATAACAGCTGCATTGAAGGTTGTAATGATATTTGTTCAGCTCTTGATAAAAGACAAAAATGTGCTTCTGGTTGCTATTTGATCTGTCCAAAGTTCTTGATTCAGTACATCATCACATATCAAAGCAAAGTGTTGCAACCATTGGTCTTTCAGAACAAGTAGTTGGTTGGATTTCAAATTATCTTTGTGACAGATCTCAAAGGGTTAAATGTATTGTATCTGTATTCAGATGATTTACCGGTTACTCAAAGTGTGCCACAAGGGTCTACACCGGGCCTACTACTTTTTATAATTTATATAAATAATGCCGGACAATCTCGTCTTTTGCTTCTTCACTCACAGAAGCCATTGACAATTTACAAAATGCCTTTACTGTTTACTGTTTACTTTTCTAAATTGAAACTTTCTCTCAATGCAAACAGAAGTTGATGCTGTTCTGTACAACTAAGAGCAAGCAGAATGGTCCTTCATTTGTTACACCTGATGGCTCTGTAATTGAAGTTAACTTTTTTAAATACTTCGGTGTCATAAAAGATGATTCCGTGTCTTTTAAACCTCATATACACTCCTTTGTCAAAAAAAAAAAAGAGCCTTAAATTGAGTTTTTACTTGAGAAATAAGTTGTCTTTTTCTATCAATGCCAGGAAGAGACTTGTTGCTTCAACCTTCTTTCCTGTACTGGACTATGGGGACCTTTTATATATGCACGCCCCAGCCTAAGCACTACACTCACTGGATTCAGTCTGTCATGCCTCCTTGTGCTTTAAAGGAAGCTGCAGGTCACAGACCCGCCACTGCGAACTGTTCTCCTGTGTTGGATGTGAACTGTTCTCCTGTGTTGGATGTGAACTGTTCTCCTGTGTTGGATGTGAACTGTTCTCCTGTGTTGGATGGCCAGCTTTAGCGACTCAGTGGCTCACACATTGGTACAGGCTTATTACACTAAGTGTGTATCTTTAGCACAGGCCTGACGGCCTGACGGTTGTCAGGATGTGTATACACTGACTGTCTGGTGTCAGGACAGAGAGGGGAAAATGTTTGTTTCAGTATTGTGCTCCGGCTGATTGGAACTGCCTATAGAAAACTGTTCCCTCTGGCTCATTTTGACACCCTCCTGAACCTGGTCTGGCCTGTCGCTGTTTCTCACTTTTGCATTGTCCTTTATATTATTTTATATATTTATATTGTTTCATATTAAATGTTTTGTCTGGGGGTTGTGTTGTTAATGCCTCTTGGCCAGGAGATCTTTGAATCTCAATGAGACTAACTTCTGCGATAGAAAACTGCGGTGCTCAATAGGAGGTGATGTCGCTGTAAACGTCATCACAACAAAGTGCTGCATGCTGTCGGTGCCCCCTATGGACAGCTGCACATCACACTAGCGAGCAGCACATTTTTTTCATACTTTTTGTTGCATTTGTACCAAAATGACTAGGCAACACTGCCGAATCCTCATGATTAAAATGAATAAAGATTGCTCAAACCTGCACGAATCACTCCAAATACAACTTCAAGAGGGTAAATGGTGAGTGGGAACAACTGTAGCCTAGTTAAAAGCCCTGAAAGGTCTGTTTTACGGAATAGGTCTGATTTAAGCAATGTATATTCAAATTATGTATTTTGTTGGATGTGCCAAATGTATTCATATGGATTTAATGAAAGATGTAGGTTTGGTTTTGAGTCGCAGCATGACATAGGCCAATGGCTCCTAAAGTGGGGGTCACAAGGCACTGTGCTGGGAGTCAATGGAGATGACTTTGAAGGAGTGTTGTCGCTATAGTAAAATTTCAAACTTGATTCAATACTCCATACCGATTCTGATACCACAACGATAATAAAAATAAAAAAAAACACTTTCTTTAGACAGTAGAATGTGATTTTCAACATTAAATCACAGAACCTTCTTTTATATTACCATGTGGCGTTACATCTCTGACTGTGTAATCCTTCGTCCAGTAGGTTCCATAGTGGTCCATGGGCGTGTACTAGTCTTATGTGTCTATACTTGTGAAAGACACAGCTCAACATCATTCTAAACATATTCAGAAAAGGTTAATTTTTGTCCTGTCAATGTGACTTTTTTACTTTCTGCTCAAATGAGGGTCTAGTTTATACTGATTTTAGTATCGATTAGTATCTGGTAGGCTTTTTGCAACTACAGTACATCCTAAGACCAGCAGAGGGAGACAAAGACTGTCATATGTGCAAGTGAAGCGTCCCTGTCCACAGACACACACACACACACACACACACACACACACACATAAACACATGTACAGGTGAGTTCTTGTTCAAATATTGACCTTGACGAGTGAGAGTCCAGATTTAATTTCCGCTGCAGAGCGAGTTTTCCAGTGTGTGTTTGG
>JACM01026893.1:0-28895 GCA_000787095.1 Periophthalmodon schlosseri
GAGAGGCTTGATAACCGCAGTTTTAAAGGCTCTTGGGAATGTTCCAGATTTAACTGACATGTTAACTATGCAAGCGAGTGGTGATAGCAAACTGTTGAGCACAGACTTTAGAAATCTAGTGGGTAACACATTGAGGCAGCATGTAGATGAACTCAGACTGGTGACGATCTCTTGGGCAGTTTTGTCAGTTACAGGTGCAAAGTGAGTCAGCTCTAAGTGTCTAGGTGGCTGCAGGGCTGTTATTTGTGTTGTGGAATTGATGGCATTTTAAGAATCTTTGTTCAGATACCAGTGAATCGCAAAGAGATTACCGAAAACATGTATGTATACAGCTATTTCATTTTTCCACATAGCAATCTTTGTTCGGATACCAGTGAATCGCAAAGAGATTACCTGCTTGGACAGTTAAAACTACACAGATATAGACCTTTTGAAGCACGATATATTTCTGAAGTAAATATTGACGAGAAATGATCAAATTGAAACAAATTTATGCCACTGACACAAAAATCCAAGAACACATTTAAACAGCACGAACTATTCTAAATGTATAATATTGTTAAAAAAATCATGAGCTGCAATAAATAAACAGCAGAATGAAGCACTTTAGTTTGCGTCATGAGACATACAAGTCAGTAATGAGTCATACAAGTTATTCATTCAACCTTTTACAGCTCAAATCTTATCATATTGCTAGAAAATAACCAAACATTTCCCAGTAGAGCAAAGAAAATGTACACATTATAAATATTGACTCCAAAAAATACTGTTCCAGCTTTAATATAATGAATGTTGATGTAGTAATTATCATGGCAGGCTTACATAAATATCAATACGAGATGTAATTACACAGAAATCTGTTTATATCATAGACACGCTGGCCTTTGACTGCCCTGGCACTAACCCCTGTGTTATTTATGAGAGTCTGTGGAGCAGTAGCCACTGTTAAAAAGGTCAGATTACTTTATGCTATGTGCGATATGTGGGAGATGAAGAGGCGCGCTGATACACCACAACAGCAGGTGTAAATCTTTATTATCCCTGAAGGGCAATTTACTTTATAGCACGTAGTCATTAACAAGCAGCTCTGATGTTACAAGATATAACCCACCTCTGCAGAAGGAGACAGAGGCCAACGCAGAGTGCACTAAATATGAGTGTCTCTAGGCAGGCTGGAGGGTATACAGTCACTATGTACATATTTATACTAGATAGTAAAGAACAGATGGTGTAAAAAGAGAGAGTTGATTTGAATGTACATAAACTGCATGTGCAAGTCTTTGGGGGGAATACAAACATACAAACTCAAGGTAGGCAAAATACACAGAAGAAGGCTAGATACAATCATGATCAAAATATGTAGCGCCCAAACTCTGCATCTTAAAGGCAGGTTCATTTTCATCTGTTCGAGGCTTCCTAACTTGCTAATTATTCGCCACGTGTTTTGCTTTTCACAACTTTCATAGGGCAGAGCGCAGTTTTGGTGTCAACAACTGCGTGATAACACCTCTCAGCCTCACTTCCTGGTTCACGGACAATAAAACAAATGCAGACAGCACACAGTAGTCTCATTTTTATCCTAACAGATGGTTGTATAATAATATACTGGGGCAAAACAATTTTTTTAATCACATGAGCAAAATCGGTTACAGCCCCTTTAATTATGCAGTCACATTTTTCTTGCATTTTCACTCAAACATAAATCAGAAATTAATATTGAAAAGGAAATAGATTTCCTTTTGCAGAAGTATATTTGTTGCTGGGGTAAAACCACTAGTTCAACATGTGGTTTTGCAGCCAGTACAAGCCCGTAGCTGTGGGCAGATAGCATCAGGCGCAGTTTGATTTGTGCAGTGGGCAGACACAGATCTCCCGTGTTGACTCATTTTTAGTTTTGGCCAATATTTCTCTGGAGCCGATAAGATAAGAGCCCCAGAGTCTGAACTCCCTAATAGTTGGAGAGCCGTGGTGAAGTTTGTCGTTTGTCAAAAGGCCAGACATTCTTTATTTGAAATGTGTTTGCCCTACCACCAGCATAAAACGTTTGAACTGCACAGGAATGTAGAGTGGAACTTGTTTAAACTGTTATAAAGCAGCGTATTTATTCAGTTATTTTCAATTACATCATGTTTTTTATTAGAACTTGGAAAGCCATTAAAAAATAATTTTATGGCTTTGTATGGCTACTATGTTTGCATTGTAAACAAAGGTAGCAGTATCATTCACTGGTCGGATGGTTGTCAGTTTGATCACCGCTATAAACTTTGATAACTTTATACCCTTTGGCAAGATTATTATACGTATATTATTGTATGTATGACTCATGTTTGCGTGTTGTGGTGGTCATAATGGATGCCAAGTCAAGTGTGCGTAGATATTTGGGTCTAATTGTCTTTTGAAATTAATTATTACAAGCTATTACATTTTAGAATACAACCTCTGGACAACATTATCCCAATTTGTCTGCCTTATCAACACTACGCTATATTATTTTGTTTTATATATGTCAACGAACTAAGTAAACAAAAGATTTTTCATATTTCTCTCTCCTCTCTGTTCAAAGTGCAAGTTTGACCAGGTTTACAATCTCTTCACAGTTGTTCAATATCATTGTTACTGCCTGTGTAAATGTGTGACAAGCCTTTTGTTGGCTGTATTTTAAGAGTACATTTAACACCTTCTGGTCCTGAGGGAAGTGTGGTTTGCCCTGTTTCATTGTTGTTCTGAAGTTATGGTGTGAGGAAAACCCCTTCTGTAAATCAACACAAGTATGTATTCTCTCTTCTCATGTTACCATGGAGATGACATGTTGAGCGTATTTAGGACCACTGCGGCTTTAGTCCACATTTTCATTAGGTTGTCTTACAGCATGATAATCTTACCGTTGACATGATTTATAGTGTAAATGGTGTTATTGTTGAAAGGAGTTTCTCTAGCCACTACAATGGGTCTTTCTGCTGAGCGAGGAGCACTTTGCAGAGATATGCAGGCTATAAGGGTTTTGTGGTTAGAGTGGTTCCTCTTCTGTCTGAGTAACAGTCTTCTAACAGAGATGGGGTCAGATGATAGAGGCAGTTATAGAAATGGCAATAACAAAAGCAGACTAACCAAAAAAACAGAATAACGGGTATTTTTACCGGTAAAGCAATAACATCTTCATGAAGACAAGCGGACATCCGTACCCCACGAGAAAATTTACATAGTGCACCTTAAAGTAAATATCAATACAATAAGTTATCAATACAACCTCATACTCAATATAGTTATGAGTTGATTATGTGGCACCGTGGTAACATAGACATACTGATTTAGAGACTTTGGATTGACTTCTCCTTAAATTACTTTACTTTACTTTCTTGAATGTTAATCTTATAATAATAAATTATGTGCTCCTAGGGCTACCGTTAGATTTTTTTTTTTTTTTTTTTTTATACCAGTACTTTAAAGACACTGCTTTTCGATACCAGTTCCTGACTTTGGGACACTGTAAAGGCTCTGCACTGGAGACTTGATGTGTTTTCAGGTGGTTTTGCAGCTCTGGACACGCTGTTTCTTCATTTGTTCTGTTTTACTGGTAAGATGACACACTGTTTGGACACATGTGGGCCTGTGTTAAAACGTTAGTGCTATTTATGCTATTCGTTTATGCAGAGCGCAGTCATGACGCGTGAGCACCTGCACTGCTGATAAATAAATCAGTGTGGTGTATGTGTTGGCTCATTGACGCAGGCATTTAAAGCCAAGGAACCATTTCAGTCCTTGCGTACTTGGAACCGAGTTTTGGTGCCCAGCCCTATGTGCTCCTGATAAGATTAGAAGGTGTTACAGTTTATCAAAGTACACACATGGCTAAATTCAGTTACTTTGCAGTGCTAACCAAGCCCCTGGGCCTAAACATGGCCGCCCATTCGAGGCCGAGGTCAATGGCTCATGTCTCTAGGTTATACTTTAGCGGCTAGGTACGTCCGATCGCTCTCTTGCCCATCGACCATGCGCAGTACTGCTTTTCTTCCACGCGGGCACATGCGAACACACACGAGCGCACTCAAGGAGCCCGGTCTTGCATACCATGTGACTCCTCTGACCAATCAGAGCAAGAGTAGCTAAAGTGAGACGAAGCTAACAATTAAAAAGCTGTATTTAAGACAACTGAAGGATTTTGAACTGAGAAAAAGTTTAGGATTTGAAAACTGGTAAAGATTGACACAAAATTCAACTGTTTTGAAAGCTGCAGGTGCCCTGTCAGCCGAAACATGAGCAGTTTGTGATTCCATTGCGCTCTATGTAAAAATGTTTTTGCTGCAGTACCAATTAGTGGCCACTAGTCCAACTCAACACAGCACTATCATGAAATAATAATTGTATTATACTTGTACTTTTGTTGATTTATCAGTTGCTCTAATATAAGTGTCCTTGGATCAGTCATGCCCTCATTTACATAAACTCCTATATGGTCTTTTGACTTTGACATTTTCAGGTAAATAAATACTAAACGCATAAATAACTGTGACATGTTTTAAACAGTTATCGCCTGAAATCCCCAGTGAGAGTTCAACAAAAGCAGGAAGTAATGCAGTCCCTCCCATATCTTCCCTTTATCCCAAGTGCACCGCATAAACATTCCCATACGGACAACCGCAGCCTTCTTATCTCCAGCCTTTAGTCCTCACCCATGTTCTAGCATTTCTCCACTCCGCAGACTCGACTTCTTCCCCACAGCTTCCTTCCTTGTCAGTGACTTGCCCAGCTGGTTCTATGGAGAGAAGGGACCAGGTCAATAGCTTGTCTCTGAGCCTTAAAAATAATGTGAGTCACCCGCTGACAGTGTATGCGCTTGGATGGCTCAGATGGGGATAAAATAGCTGGGATATTTTCTTTACCACTACACCGCCCCCCGAGCTATTTCACCCCAGGTATTATGCAGGTGACAACTAGCTGTCTGACCTTGCTGCTTGGTGTTTAGGGGGGATTTTGCACTGGCTGTTTCCTGCGTCACCACTGGCATTTTTTAGCTGAGCAAAGCAGTGGGAGTTTAGTCCAAGAGCCATGTAATCGCATTAGCTTCCACATGTGCTATGATTTAGAAAGTGTAAGTTTGCAGACTGCTGGAGAATAGAATGAGGCTGCAGATTAGAGGTGGGAGATGCTGGAAATATCACAATGGTCGTTTTGGAGATATGCAAATAGGCCTGTCATGATAATTACTATATCGACTCGTTCAATACGTAACAGATGGAACAATACTTTTTGGAGGTCAGTATTTATCATGGGCACTTTTTCTTTGTACTAGTGGGAAAATTTTGAGAAGTTTTCTGTGCTGCGATGAGCTGTTGCATTCTGTTATGTACTTCTCGCAGCTCATATTTTTAACAATATTGTACATTTAGAATACTTTTTGGGGGATAATTCTGTTTTATGGTTTGGTTTCAGTATTATCGTTTATCGCCTATATTTACTTCAACAATATATATATTTACTTCAACAATATATATCGCACTTCAAAATGTGCTATTGTGACAGGCCTATATGCAAAATTTAACTCAACAATATATATATTTACTTCAACAATATATATCGCACTTCAAAATGTGCTATTGTGACAGGCCTATATGCAAAATTAGAGTTTAATGTTTAATGTCATCAAGCTACTAGGGCTGTAGGTACTTAGTCATTTAGTCGATTAATCGGTCGATGGTCTCTTGGTCGACAAGATTTTTATTAGTTGACAGTTAAAAAAAATTGATTGTAAGCATTTATATGGGACAACAGCAGAAAGGAAAAATATGGAGTGAGTTAGCCAACGATTTGAGAGTGAAATTAAATGCACCCTCCTAGTACTTGTCTGTATAAATAGTTGTTTTCGCGTGAACTCCCGTGCAGTTGTTGTCCCGTGAGTGCGGTTTGGGTCAGATACATAGAGATAGTTTTGGGAGCTTTTGCCACGCCCCCTTTTTAGTCGACGAATTGATCGGTAGAGCATGTCTTTAGTTGACCAGTAATGTCTTTCGTCGATTACAGCCCTACAGCAACGCCCCTAAACATTAAAACTGGAGCAATTAAAAACCCAAAGTGGACTAGATTAAAGGTTGAATCTGGACATACAGTTTTATTATTGCATATTTTGGCTGCAGAAGCTTTACTTTTGGTGCATGTTAAGTAAGACTGTTAGTTTGTAAGATTGTTATGACCGCTGACAGTACATTTTTGTTGTTGTTGTTTTTTGTGCACTTGAAAGCAAATTATTTAGCCTATTTAGCCAGTTTGAAGTAGCAAAACCATACGAGCAAGCTTGACAATAACTAAACTGTGAAGAGGTCGTTTGAGTTTGTCTAAAATTTCACTAGAGGGATATTTCTAGTCTGGAATGATGGATGATTTGCCAAAGAAAAGAACAGTTGTATTGCTGATTTCGACTGATATATCATATTGTGTGACCGTAGAATGAACCAGTAAATGCTGTGTGACTCGTGCTTGTGCGTTGACATCTTCTGCATACTTGCATGAACTTGTCTGTTACTGTTTGTGCTTATATTTGCCGTCGGGTGCCCACACGCTCCATTCGGGCGGGCGGCAGCGTTACAGTCCAGTGGAGGTCCCGGGACGAGCTCTTCCGGCTGGGGAGACTCTGTTGGGGGGAGGGGAGAGGGAGTAACAGATTTCCTGCTTTAGGGTTGAACACCAGTGTCAAGGGTAGAGTTACAGCTCACTTCAGCGTACATGCACATTGAGTGGATCCAGTGATTTTCCTTTACTTTGTAAGAGTAGAGCGCTGAGTGAGTTTAGTGACTGCTGCATGGGCAATTGTACACAAATAGCGAGCGCACCCGGCTGAAATGAAAGCCCAAAGCAGCAGCTGAAATCCTATCCAGTCATCTGAATCAAATGTGTCTGTTAAAGTGCCAAGTGCTGTGAAGATTGCTAATACAACATTAGTAGCAGGGTTTTGTGGCTTTTCGTGGCCAAACCTATTCCAACATTTTTCCAAAATTTTAATTCTGGATATCAATCTTCCAGACACTAATTTTGCATAAATTTGAATATCACATGAAAGTCAATTAAAGCTGCACTATGTAACTTTTCTAGTGGAGCTTCCGCCTCACTCTTGATTGATTTGATTGATTTCCTTGGAATGTTCCACAGAATGGCATTAAATTAAATGTATATATCTCCATGGAGGCAAGCAGGTGATGTTACCGTCAAGTTACCAGAATGCATGTATTTGTGATAAATGTCCCACCCGGGGAAGGCCCAGGACACGCTGGAGGGATGTCTCTCGGCTGGCCTGGGAACGCCTTGGGTGAGGGAAGTCTGGGAGTCCCTGCTTAGACTGCTGCCCCCGTGACCCGGCCCCGGATAAGCAGAAGAAAATGGATGGATGGAAAAACACCCGCAATTGTCATACTGTAGCGTGAAGCATTATAGGCATAGCGACTACGTTTCCATGGAGACAAGCAGCCGCCTCCCTCCCTTCGCATGAAAAGTTACATAGTGCACCTTTAATGTAAGGTGTCACAAACCAATTTACTCTCTATACTAGCCCCAAACCTTAAAAAAATGAAGATTATACCAAAATGGCGTCTGGTACAAACCCAGTGCCAAATCAGTATGATGCAACTTGCTGAATACTGAAATGTATCTCTTACCCAGGCTATTTTAATTCATTCACTTGTTTGTGTCTGTCTCTGCACCGTATTTCAAACATGTTTTGGCGCAACAATATAAAACCACAAAATAAAAATGTGTTTACGGAGAGATAGCGGAGCAGTGCCTTGGAATGAAGTGCCCGCACCAACATTTCTCAAATACAAGATAAGCAGCCGTGAATGGGAAACTGTATTTACAAATGCTCTCACATGGCATTCAAGCACAATCAGCGGTATCCATCTGAACAGCAGACAAATCTATCTCAGCCCCTCACCACAGTCTTTTTTCTGCACAAAGAGTTGCCATGGTGAACGTACATAGTGTGTGATTGAATGTCTGCTTTGCTCTCTGTAACATTTTAGCAACACGGTTTGAAATGCCACTCCAGCTCCAAATTGACTCTTCAGGGTTCCTGCGCTCTTCCTATCTGTCATTCAGCATTAAGGCGGAGGCAGAGACCCGGCAGCTCTGCAACTGCCTGCCCTGTAACCAGAGGATTTAAATGTAAACTCTCCACTGCAAAATATATGAGGTTATTTTGGCTTTTGGTGTAAGGTTAATGAGTAGATGTGTTTTCTAGTCAGCGTTGGAGCTTCAGTCAGAGGTACTTTGGAAACTGTTGATAGTGCAGTTTGTATCTTTAAAGGAGACTTATAATGCAAGGTCTAATTTTAAGATCTGTTAACCTTGTTATAATGGTTTATGATTCATGCATGAGTAACATTGCTATGAAAGTTCCTGTTTCCAGCTACCCTTTATACATGGCCACTGCTCTACTTCTGTTTTCCAATTAATTTCCATTATTAATTCATTAATGTTTTAGATTGTTATATACTTAAAAATCCAATATTCTGCAAAACTGACTCTTGTGACTTTAAGCCATAATGTTGTTACCTCCTCAAAAACATACGTGGGGTTGTGTTTTGAGTAACCCTTTATTATTAGTCTGTCTACATCTGCAAAGCTCAAAATGCTCTGTTCCACCTTGTGATGTCATGAAGCAGTAGTTTTCAAGTTAACAGCTCACATTTACCTTTTGTTCAGTAGAGATTGTCAGTTTCAACCAGCTCACTTTACCTTTTGTTCAGTAGAGATTGTCAGTTTCAGGGCAGGGAAATGATCCAAATGATTTGAGTGAAGGTGGAAGGGGTTTAAAAACACAGTGGAGCACTTTCTGTATTACCACATGACATCACAAGGTGGAACAGAGTGTTTTCTGTTTGAGAGAAGAATTCATCTTAAATATATAGAATTTGGGCATTAAACATGAGTGAATGAAACAAAACACAACTCCAGGTGTGTTTTTGATGAGGAAACAACATTATAACATAGATCAGAAAATAGTGTAATATGGGGCTTTTAATGTGAAGGTAAAATAATAATCTACATCACAGATTAGAACAAAAAAACTAATATTACTTCTTTAGGTTAGGTCAGATAAGGTTCTATAGTGAACGTGTGCGTGTGTGTGTTTTACAGACAATTGCATATTTAACCTTCTGTACAGTTTTAGGCTACAAGTTACTTTTAATTCATAATATCACTTTTATTATTCATATAATTTCTTACCACACTAAAATTTTGATCCAGATTTTTTTGTGTGTGAACCTTTTGTATAGATTTGATCATTTCTTTTGCTTTTATATCCAGGATAGTTGAAACTAATTACCAGCATGATTCAAGTCCCTCATTTTTTTTTTTGTATTTGTAACTTAGATACATTTGTACTTGTCACTCTACCTCCCCCTCTCTGTCAGATAGCAGCCCTGTGTCTGCTATATGGATATATTTATGGATCCCTGGATGCTTGAGTGGACTGGCAGGCTCCCGTTGAGTTTGTATTGTCAGTTTCCTCCCAGTAGAACAGCTCTCCCAGTGTTAGTAATGGGCTGATTTACGTACTCGGAGCAGTCCTGGGGTGTGCTGCTACTGCTGCTACTGCGGCTCACTGCACTCACCTCTATCTAAGCAGGTGGCAGGTATAAGAGCCTCTATGGGCCTGTTTTTATCAATGGGAGCGGTGTGTGAGGGGATGATTGTGGATAAGGTGAGTGTGAAAGCAGATATAGTTTGCACTGACAAAAGATAGATGGGATAAAACACTTGCTACCATGGAACGCTGAGCAACACACAGCAAAAACTCCAGAGATGAACTGAACCTGCTGCTGTCCTAACGGCACATGCCTCCTCCCGACTATATCAAAAAGAAAGGCAAACATAATGCTTTTATTTTGATGCTTTATTTGAGCATAACACAAACTCTGTACCCTGAGGTCAGGTGATTTAGCTGTGACTGTAGTTGGGATGTCAGTGTTATATAAGCCCAGAAAACTGACAAAAAACTATGTCCATTTTTGTCCAAGCATTCAATCTTGTATATGGTGTATATATTAATAATGTGGTTAGGTTAAAATGTATTCAAAATAACTACTCTTTGCCACTCATGTGACATGAATATTTATTTATTTATTTATTTATTTATTTATTTATTTATTTATTTATTTATTTATTTCAGTTATTTAACTTTTTTCCTACATAATTCCATATATCTTACATATACATATCTTACATATATATTTGATGTCTTCCATATGTATATAAAATGTAGAAAAGTAGGAACAAAGAAAAAAAAAAACACTGAATGAGAGGGTGTGTCCATACTTTTGACGTCTATCCGTGGAGGCAAGCAGGTGACACTTTGCAGGTCAGATCTGTGGAAAGGAGATCCTGCTCACAGTAAGAATGCATGTTTTTCAAGGCAAAAAAAATAGATAACTCTAATGCAATATTGTGGCACACTCCAGCCTTTAAAGAAGATCTATTGTGCTTGTGTCTGCTATAAAGCTGTAATCTATAACACTTGTGGATCATTATGTTATAATTTGCACATTTTAAATTGCAATATTCATGTAACACGACTTAATAAAAGAAACAACTTTGGTGCTCAGTGGGAGCTGACGTCGCCTTAAATGTTATCATAACAAAGAGGCGGTACCTCCGATGGATAGCTGCAGATCACGGTAGCGAGCAGCGGATTTTTTTCATTGGTACCAAAATGATTATGCAGGGCTGCTGAATCCTGTGTGTATCACCGATTAAGAAAATAAAATTGGAGAACAAAGTAAGTACAGAGCAGTGGGCGTGTGCCGGTGGCGGTGAAAACAGGGATTGATCGGCAATATGACGTCTTGAAAATTAAAGGTTGCTCAAACATGCACGAATCACTCCAATTACAGCTTCGGGTGAGTAAATGGTGAGGAGAAACAACTGTAACATGGTTGAAATCTCTAAAAAGTGGATTTGCATAATAGATCTGCTTTAAGTACAATGTTATATTTGAAAGATTTATTATGAAGCTCCAGTATGACACTTGTTAATCGGTATCCCTGTAATCATATTCGTTGGCTTAGCACAGCACAGTAGAGGCATTCAGATCATGCAGATATGTTTCCCCGTATCCTTGGCACAGCCGTGGATCACATTTGAAGCGTTCCTGGTAGTGTGGGCTGATGTTTGTGCTCAGACTCATCTAAACCCGGTGGCTTCGGAGACGCCATCAGATTGTTAACAGAGTCTTTGTCATGTCGCACAGCGGGAGGCTTCAAACACGCGTCTCAATTTGTCAATGCGCCGCTCTCTCTCTGAAAGGCCCCGTGTGTCTAATCTGATGGCCCTTCACTCTTAAGTAACAAAGAGATGGAGTGATTTCACCGCTGGATTCTTCTCATCTGTCCCTGTCTGGTAAATTAGTATGCACACTGTCTGCAGGCCAATTTTGCTTCTATTAAGCGATTGTGAAAGAATAGAATAAGATAATTAGATACTGATTTTTGTTTTATGTAATCAGTTTAATGCCATTACATGTGTATTTATCAGTCATAACATTATACAACTGAACTGAAAAAATAACAATATATCTCTGGTGTTTAGTCAACAACTGGCCATTTTGTTCTGGAAGCTGATATTTTTAAGAGAAGCTAAATATGTTGTGTACATTTGGTAGTGTTTGGTATCACTTCATAAAAACTACACCTTAATTAGCCTTAATAAATAAACAGGTATATACATACATACAAATAAAATACTTAAGTACAATGTTATGTTACGTCACTTACCTTGTGTGTTCCGAGCGTCCTAATTATTCCCTGCGATGAGTTTGTAAGCACTTTTCACAACTTTCAGAGGCCAGAGCGGAGTTTGCTGTCAGGGTATAGCTAGCAGCAACTAGCAGGCTAACCACACACTTCCTGATTATTGGGCAATATAACACTTTTTTTTAGATGCAGACAGTACACAGCGGACTTGTTTTGACCTCAAGAGCTGCTTATACAGCATATCTGTACTGGGGTAAAAGATATTTTGCTTAAATATGTGGGACAAATTGGGTACAGGGTTTTTAATAAAAATTGTAAATGATTCAAGCTTAGTAACTATTTAATTAGTTGTTAGTAGTTAGTGTAATAATAAACTAGCTGCTGAGTCTGAATCATTCTGTCATCTCTTCATTATTAATTAAGATTTTCTCATGTTTTATTAAAAGCGTAGTCGATATAAAGTGTGGCGGTGATACACACAGCATATGAGGTCGGATCCAATAAACCCACGACTGTTACTCAAGTTGTTGAAGTAGTGATGTGAAGAGCGTTGCAGTGCGTAGCGTATATAGCATGTCTATGATGAGAATATATCCTCCCATATATAGAGTTTTGTACACCATTGTAATTTCTTGTAACAGTGCAGGTTATGTCAAATGCATTTAGCTGTTTGTTCACCCTAAGGACAGTTCTACAAATGGAAAAACACTCTGCAGTTAATATAGATTATATTAAGCGTTAAATTAGCTTCGAGTATAGCAAGGCCAAGTTTATGGTGAGGTCGGTTATTGATTTGCATAGAGCTTAATGTTTATACAATGAGGCAACAGTAGAGAAAACAGCAGTCTGTGTCTTGGGAGGATTTGAATGGGAAATCCATATTTATACATGAATATTATGAACTTTAGCACAGAGAATTATTGATCTGTGCGTTCATCACTGTTAATAAAGAATTCTCTTCCTAATGTGTGTTTAGTGCAGTCAGCTACTAAATGAATACACGGGGGTAGTTTTACAAAAAGGCTCACTGGTCTTATGTTGCCATGGAGATGCCAGCTGGTAAAATGTGGCTCTTGAAAAGCATTTCTTTGCTCTACTTTGGGGTATGGTTTGATGATTATTCCAGCCTTTTCTTTCTTAAGACAAATGATCTAAACACTAGTTTTGGATCAGTGGGATTTCCATTGTTAGATTTTACATCAGATGCCTTTCCAAAAAAATTGATTGGATTTGAACAGTTTTTAACCATCACCAACCAGACACTACACAGTGTCAGCCAAGATTGGTGAAGTGTTTTACTCAGAGTACCAAACCACATATGAACTGAAGGGATTCGAACTGCTCTACCACATGAGCAACAATTTGAGAAAAATATCTAATTAGATTTTTCTGACAAGCTTTGTGATTGCAACTAAATTTGCAGTTTATGTTTTGATTAGATTCTGTTCAAAGTTCACATTTAAAACAGGCCAAACAAAGAGACGGAAATAGAAACTGACAAATTAATTCAACAATCACATTTCAGAACATGCTCGTATAAAGTTAGCAGTTTTTTATGCAGAATAATTAGCTGTTTATGGAGGAAATGATGGTACTTCAAACACTGCAGCCTTTCCAATTTGCTAATTGCGTCCATTGAAATAGCAAATTTTGATTTGATTGTGATTAATCTTGCAGTCCTAACATGAGCCAATCATCATTTCAACTAAAATCTTGTAGATTTAGAACAGACTCTTCCCAGTTCATTCTGCTAACATGTCACTGAGCAAGACACTTAGACCAGAACATTGAATAGATGAAAAGTTCCTTGATGTAAAGCCATGTGGAGTGTCTTGAAGGTCTGGCTGTTGTTGCACTTTTGATTCCCATTTTTGACGTCTCTTTTTAACAATTTTGTTCAAACCACATAAAAGTCGACAAAGACTTCTTTTAAATCTGTGAAGGCCAGGGCAAGGTTAGTCACACTTATTTGATTTAGCCACAGTGGAGTTCATTGTAACCACACCAAAAAGCACAGAATGGATGAATAGAAAGAGGGTAGGAATCCATCTGGCTTTCAACAAGTCAACAAATCAAACTCTTGTAGAATAAAGTGACTAACAGCTCTTTCTTTGGTGTAATTTTGCTCTTGTGAAAAGCCTGAGTGCTCACAGAAAGGAGAGGATGTTGGGGCAGACTGGTTGTCTGCTGCCGTCTGAGTGGCCTACTTGGCAGCAGAATGAGAGGTGACCTATTACAGATAATACATGAGCCCTGCAGCCACTCATCTGTGGCTAATGCTTGGAGCTAGCCCTGTGGCTCTTCAAGACATCGTTCAGTTAAAAGGTACATGGAAATTAAAGGTGTTTTTTTCAGCTAGAACTACAATTAATTAATTTGGTAATCCTGCTTAAATAATTTGCCTGCCTCTTCAGATAAAAAAGGCCATACCACCTTGAGAATGACCAATCTTATCTGATTTCAGAAGATAAGCAGGGTTGGGCCAGGTTAGTAGTAGTTTGTTGGGAGAATGTTGTGAATACCAAATGCCTCAGTGGGGCAACTGTGGCTCTAGTGCATACTGTCATTGTGCCCTTTGGCAAGACACTTTACCCACCTCACCAAGTATGAAAGTGGTGTGTGAGTAGTGATGGTGGTCGGAGGGACCTATGGCCCAGATTGCCAGGGCTGTGATCATTAAAAGCACTCACCCTTCCGTTGGTATACTGTGCACATCTTGTGACAATCTATGAAGCTCCTCAGTGTTTTTAAAGTCCATAATAAATCTTTACAGTTCATTCTATTCCTCACTGCTCAATATACACAGCACATTAACTTAAGCCCTAGCAGTGTGCATTGTTTCCAATTCCTTCATTCTGCAGTGGTCCCACAAGTGCACCTCTTCTTTACCCTACCGGTGTTTAAATAAAAATTTTAAAAAGTTAAAATTTCATTAGGATGGTGGTTTGGTTTGTTCTACATGTATTATCTGATGTTAGTCTCCAGCAAAACCAAGGCTGAGTGGTACAAAGCACTTTTACAAGCTTGCTTATCTTGTTTGTTTATTGCGTCAGAGTAAATAAATGGACTCAATCCTTGCAACTGCAGGCTGTGCTGGGTTGGTCAATTGCTTACATCTTGGACACAGGCCAGTCACTCTTTGAACTTACAAGTTATACATTGACAGATCATTCACTCCCACACTTAATTACGGTGATAGTATGAACACACTAGGTGGAGTGGCTTATTTCATTTTATGTCATGTTTATATGGGCTCACATTTAAGTTAGAATAGAGCCACAAATTTACAATGCAATTCATAGCTCGGAAAAAGCTTGCAGTTATATCCAATTGGCAGCCAGCTATCATTACAATGGTGTTTGGATGCTTTTGGTAAGTTGATCATTATTTTTGCGCTCAGATGTGTTGTAAAAATGTATGCTTATTTTACGGTCTGTTGCAGCAATTGCCATATTGGATTTTAGTGGCTCCATAAACAGAAAAAAGCCGTGAGTGTGACTAGTGGAAAAAGCGTGGATTAAATGACCTATAGACATTTATGTATTTGATTTAGTGTGTTTGCCTGTGCAATGTGCAGACGAGCAGTGTATCTGGTATCACTCCCCTGTTGCCGCTCATCCTCTGTCTATAGCGCTGGCTTGTTCCTTCTCTCATATTGTAGCGTTATTGCACTGTATGCCAGGTTTGATATAATCCTCTATCGACCATTCTGCCGTATATTGTGTATAATCCATTTGTGCCTCCTGCCTGACCCAGCCGGCCCACATCGGACGTCTACATCATGAGACACAAGGAGCCGATTATTGTAGGGGAGGGAGATTGGAGTTGAAGGCCAAGGGTGAGTCAGAGGCTGTGGATGAGAGGAGCACAGTGAGGTGAGTGCACTGTGTGGGAAGAGAGAGAAGCAAAGACCAGGGTCTCAGGGAGAGGAGGGGGCAACATACTGCATGATCTATTTGGCATCTGAGTGCAATGTGTTTTTCCTGCAACTGCAGTTAAATACAAGAGATGGGAAAAAGTGTCAAATGTATTAGCTATTTTAAGGCACAATATGTAACTCTTTTTTGCCAAAATGAGGCTAAAATAAAAGTATTTTTCATTATGGTTGTGTTTATTGCACAGAAAAACGTAGAACAACATGCTTTCCATGAAAATGTTGTTCCTTTGGCTATAGTATGGCATAAAATGAATCTATCTCCATGGAGAATGTTCCAAAGTACGGTTTTAACTTCCTGTTCCCATGGAATCATGCAGGTGATGTCCCAGAAAGTTTCATACTTAACTGTGCTCAATTTTACTATTCTGCATTGCATTAGTTAGTCAGTTTAGTCTTTATTAGAAGGGACAATGCACAGAGACACTAAGCTCATAAAAACAGAAATGTTCTGCACCAGATTATAGCTAAATAGCTAGTTTCCGTCTGCAGCCCCTGGTTTGCAGGAATAAATGAAGACTGTTACAACAAATGAATGACTGAAAACCTTTATTGGCCTGAGGGAATTTGTCTCGCACAGAACAGCATAATAAAATCACTACACAAAGGCAAGGAACGAGAGAGAGCACATAAGACACATACAGATGTTAAAATAGAGTCTATGCGTCAGAGCGCTAGGATTACAGTTTATTGAGCAGCTCAATACTGCGTGGGACAAAGGATGTAATGCCTCTCTTGGTCTTCATTTGAGGCAGCACATACCAAATGTACTATAAAGCATTTACTCTCTACAAGCAATGTAATAATCATTGAATACCCAGATGTAAAACTCAAGGACTGAATCTCAAGCCTCACTGAACAGAAAAAAGTGGCCACTTGTTCTGGTGGGGTCTTGGTTTGAGCCCAGTTTAATCCTGATGTGGACTTGATTTGATCCTGGTTTAGTACAGGTTTACTGGCAGTTAAAAATTCCAGTTTAGTCCCAGTTTTGTTGCTGTCATGTTCCGTGTGTGTGTGTGTGTGTGCAAAAGACAAAGTGCTCTACATCAAACAGATATGACATGCATTTTGTGGGTATCTATTGAATAGTTTCTGTGTTGCAGAAACCTTTCATATTTTACAAACGTTCCATTTGTGGGAAAAGAGAGATCACTCTTGATCTTTTGCAAGTTTGAATCATGAAATATAAAACATTTGTATCTTTCTTGTTTCCTGGCACAAAATACACCTGTGATGTTTTTTACAAAGGCAAACCACTTCCACCGGGTCCAAAAATGCAATCTGAGAACTGGAGATATCACCACAAAACAAAAGCGTGCACTAAGCAATAAATCACAGCTGCTGATGTGAGAAAAACATTTGTAGTTGTACCACATTATATTTTAAAATACACACCACCGCTATTACCCAACCAGAGGAGCAGAGCCACCCAGTCCCGCTCAGTGTGTGTGGTGAGCGGATCCCTGCTGCTCGCCTGCCTGCCTGCCTGCCCCAAAGCCCCAACATCTGCTGAGTGCACCAAGCATTCGCGGGATAATTAAAAGCACTGGCTTCCAACTCATTTCCCACCTCCCATGGCTAAGCAACATGCTGCTCAAGACAAGAACTGCAATTATTTCGCGAATTAAGAAGCACAAATCGGGACTACAGAAATCAAATGTGAGCAACAAGCAGATGTTTTTTATCCTCTGTTCTAGTACGGCTTTCTTGGATTTTAACTGCTTAATGGGTGGCCAGATAAACACTATTACACTAGAACAATATAAGAGATTCACTTGTATATGGACAGCCATTCACTTTGGTTGTTTGCTGATTGCTGGAGGGAACCCACACTAGCTGCTCAGAGAGAAGTATTTTAATTATAGTAGGTGGTCTTTGCAGGTAGAGTCATTCGCCCACTAACTGCTGTAACTAGGACTGCGTACTGCTGTTGTGCCTTTGAGCCAATTCTCCCACCTAAACTATGTTGATATGTGCAACTGTTTGGTGGTGGTTGAAGAGGTGTTAGGTGCACATGAAAACGCACTGAACAAAACCAAGAGGAGTGATATATTGGTTACATATTGGCAAATGATGTGTAGTATGTAACTTCTCTCGGGTCTGTTGTATGGCATTAAACGTGCATATCTGTGGAAACAAGCAGGTGATGCCACAGGGCTATGTAACGGGTCAGATCTGTGGAGAGGTGATCCCACTCACAGTAAAAAAAAAAAAAAAAAACATAACACAAAGGACTTAGAATTGATTTTTGCAGAATCAACAATGGAAGAAATATTTATCTCAGGTAAAATAACTTATATTTTATTCTGAATGTTATGAAAATTTTTGAGAGGAGACGTCTTCTGCATTTGATACAAATTAGCGACTGCGGTTGGACCGTCTCAAGTTAGGACGGAGGATTTTCACCCTCTATTGTCCGGTTCCAGACCCTTCTGGCTGGTCAGGCAAGCAACATTCCAGGCAGAGCAATAATATTTCTGTGGATACAAGCAGGTGGCAGACCCTTCACTAGAAAAATTACATAATGCATAAATTCTGCCTCCTTCATCTCTAACAATATATCCCTTTACAAGTCTGCACTCAAATGCCAGCCAGATTATTCCCCCTCTCTCGGACAAATGTGTTCTTAGCTGTGGGCATATTTTTAATCAAAAGCCTATAGAGGTCAGAGTGAAGGATGTTTTGCCTGTGTACTTTCTTGTTCCGCTGCCTCCGTACATGCACTTGACACTCGTAAAGGCCAGATTTAGTGATCTGTGAAGGCAGCTCCAACTGACTCAAGGCACTCCAGATCCGCGCCTTGTTTTTCACCCTTCACCAGTTCTTTTCAAGGGAACGCTCGGTTAAACCCTCCATCACAGAGAAGCGGTTGTTAGCACGTGTTTTGAGACCAGGCGCGGAAGGGAAATATCACATCACCTGTAATGACTATAGAGTGGCTAGGATGGCCATAATGAGTGGGTGTGAGAATAAAGCACTGGCTCCTACACTGGAATGTTAACACACTGTGGTTCACCAAAGGCTCAAGGCTACGCTTTGTCTCCCCAGCAAACGGCAGTAAGACGAGGAACTATAAAAGTCATGATTTCATTTAGAGAAGGAAATGAAGTAAAGGGATATGACTTCTTGGCGCGTTTGAAAGATGCAGCAATTTATTGGATATGATCTATTTTGTGAAAAGTAAACTGGTGCTTAACTGCGTTTGCACAGTAGTATGAATTATGCCTTTGATACTCAGTACTAACTGGTGTGCTACCTTGCCAATAGATTTTTCCATCCAATTTTTCTTTTATGTCTGCACAAATGATTGATCAGGCAGTACACACAGCGTTTCTTTGATGTGGTTAGAAGCAGAAACAGTTGTGAGCCGATTACAAGTGAGGAAGTTGGTACAAAATATGTTTCTGTAATGTGGGCTAGTGCTAATGCTGGTTTTGACTGGTGTCAAAATCAAAACCATTTCATTGTTTTGCAGCAAACTCCTGGATTAATAGCAAAACAATGCAATACAGTATTTTAAAATGCAATTACTGTTCAAAACCACCACCAGTGTAAAAACAGAGACAAATGTTTAGTTGCTGTAGTTAGCTGTAATAAAATCTTACAAATGTGAAAAACAGAAATAGTTATTTTTAAACAATTTGGTCCAAAGTTATCCTTTTCTTTTCTAATGCATTCCTAGCATCCTAATTATTCACTACAATAAAGTGCTTTTCACATTTCCAGAGGCCAGAGCGGAGTTTTGCTTTCACAGTGTCGCAATGCTAAGAACAACTAACATGCTAACAGCGCTCTTCCTTATTCTTGACAAAAAAACAGTAAAAAAATTGTGTACACTATAATTTACTAACCTGATCTGACTATCAAAATGTTAACATTATAGTCGATTAGTGTAAATCAAAAGCAAATATAAAGTTTTTTCCTCTGCTCAAAAAAAAAGTGAACGTTAAAGATCATATGTACTGGGCAATGGTTTTTTTTTGTCTAGGTTAACTGACCATTCATAGTATTTGCACAGAAAGGATTGTGTAACTCTTTGATAAGTCACTGGGGTCTCGTTAGTCCAACTCTTTTAAACAGCAGTTTTGATCTGGATCTTTTGGGACACCCTCCAGCTCTGAGCCCAGCGCGCAGCCCCAGCGCCTGCCTCCTTTGTGGGACACCAGTCATGTGTATAGGACCCCTAAAAGAGCCAGCTGTCCTCTTCCTGCCAAGTCATGTGCAAGTCACAAAGCGGCAGCCACACTTGAAAGCAAAAGCAATAATCAATTTTGCAGAGTTACCCAGTGAAAGGCGCGTTTTGTTCTCCGCGTTGAACGATTTAGGAGCTAGGGGCCAATAGTTTTCTTTTTTTTCTATTACCAAACACAGTGAGCAGCATTGTCCCCACGGTGCAATGCAAATGCGTCCAATTTTGGATCTCTTACTAATGATCTGTGCATGTAAGCATTCCCAATTAGCACTATACACTATATCCTGTGTGGTTAGCATATCTGTGAAAGGGACAGTTCACCACCCACTCCTCCAGTTAACGACAATTTGCCTGAAATTCGAGCCTAGATTGTGAGCGGGGCAGCAAACACAAACCAAAGCTCTTTTGTTAAGCTGGTATCTGTAAGTATTTATGGCTGGCACAATTGGCTTTTGTTGGCAAACACGGGGGAGCTGGGGTGATTTGCACACTGGCTTTTAAAGTCTTTTGTCAGGGCCAGAGGAGCATCAGTCAAGCCTGGCCGCCGGCTGCACTGGCTAAGACGGGCTAAAACACAGCTTTGCCTTTCCCTGGACGTAGTTTATGAGCTGGGGCTGCTGTCTGCATGACAAGAGTGTCTGGGAGATTTGTACTGTGTCTGCTGCAGAGGGAGAAGTTTACTTACCTAAACTCCACTTTGCTCCTGGATCAGTGTCAGTGCTGTAAGCCTGTGCAGTGTGTGCCCACTTTGTCTGTCTATTCACACAACAAAACACCGCAAATTGGGAATCCATGTAAAACAATAGCAAGCCACAAACAATTATGCCACCGTGTTAGAAATGTCTCCGTTTACTTGGAGGATTTAATCAGCCTGTCAAATAAAATTCACTAAATAATGGATACAGTTAAGTGCCATGTGAAATATTAATTGGTAAAAACAAAATCAAGCGACAAATATGTTTGCCAGACAAATCCAAAGAAAACACATACTATCTTAAGGTCTCATTATCAACAGTGCTTTGTCATAGCTCCACTTCCCAGCGTTAAACTGTGCTACTTCAGAAGATTTTAATTGTGTTTGGGTTTTAGAACCTTCACTAATTGTTATTTTACTGTCAAGAGAGACAACACATGGGACTAAAGAGCAGAGGTGGGACCAAGTTTTGCAAATCTCAAGTAAGTCTCAAGTCTCTGATCCCAAGTAAAAGACAAGCAAGTCCAAGTCGAGTCCAAGTCCTCTGTATTGAGCTTCAAGTCATTTCAAGTCTTAAAAAAAACAAGTACCGAACACAGGCTGTGTTTTGCAGTTTATAAGCTTTATAAACTAAATTGAACTGCTTTTAAAAACTCATGGTAACAAATAGGGATGTAATAGTATCCAAATCTCATGCTATTTTTCCTTTTTAAATGTCTTGAAAAGACTTTAGTGTAAATCATTACTGTCATAATCCTAAGAATGAACATTTAATTTCAAAGTACTTAATAACAGTTATTTCGTCATCTAGTCATGCACTGAAATGGAGCAAAGGATCGTGGTCGATGTAGTTCCCCCTGTTTTTTTAGCTGTTGTTGCAACAAAGCAATGACTTTAAGCAAGGGAGCTTGTAATCCAATTTATTGTGACAGCCCCCAGTATTACTGTTAGACATTTGACAATACAATATCTCAGTATTTCAGTTATTGTTATATCCTCAGTAACAAATAGATATGTTCCAGTTTATTCCTCTAGGTTAAGCACGAGGAGAAGCATCAAGTCACCTCAAGTCACAGGGGTTAAGTCCAAGTCAAATCCCAGGACATTGGCCTTCAAGTCCAAGCCGAGTCCCAAGTCCATTTTATCACGTCAAGTCTCAAGTCATCAAAATAGTGACTCAAGTCTGACTCGAGTCCTCACCTCTGCTAAAGAGATGTCAAGGTTTAATGTCCAAGGAATCTTTGTTATTGCTAGGCCAGTGTGTTTGCAGCAGCAAGACACATGCACACCAGACCCCGATCATAACAACCATAAAAAGTACATTACAATACATTACTATGAGTGCTTTGAAATACCAGTGGCAACTGGGATTAAATCATTTTTATCTGTTTGCCATTTGGGGAAGCAAAACTAGAGTGAAGCATCCAAGCACATTCAACGTGACACTATAGTATTTTCCAGAACATTTATAATGTAGAGCAGTTCCATATATAGTGATTCTCTTCCTCCTTGTACAAGTGCTACCACTATTTCTGTCCCCAAACTTGACTTGAAATCCAATCTTCTATAATTAATCAAAACCACTTTCTGTGTACAGTATGAATAGCAGTTAAATATATAGCTCACCCTTTGCATAGACTTTGACGTTGTATTTTCCATAGGAGCTAGAACCAGAACTGTTTGGTCTCACTCTATGAAGGTTGTCTCATGTCCTCCTGACCTCCAGACATCTGTCCTGCCCCTAAGCATGCTGGGAAACCACAAGCCACCAACCACAGACTGGCAACAGCAGAACCACCTCAAATACCAACGCTCCCTTTTTGGGGTCATGTCTGCCCTTCCCCTTTGCCTCTGTAAAACTTGGGTTCAATTAACACGCAGGCTGACCCCCCTGCACCTCCCGCCGGTACATACTATAGCCAGCCCGGGTTGTGCTTTGGGCTGCTCGGGCTCTGAAGATTTCCTATTAGTGGGATGGAATGAAAATACTCTCGGCGTTCCACAATGGCTCCATTCCAGGATGTGCCATGTACAATAAAGCTCAGCTGGGCTTCAGTATGATAGACTGTGAGGAGGGAGTCAATGAGAGGAGGCGGTGTGGTAGTGCGAAACCTTACCAATGCTTTGTGGGGTTTTCCCTATAGTGCTAGTACATGCTTTTGACAATGAATCTAGAGAAAGAACAAAATGGAGCTATCCTCCCCTTATTTTTAGCTATGTCCATTTATATATACAGTCTGTGGCCACTTCTATCAATGGGGATCTAAAACGAGAGAACGGTTATATCTTTTTTCAGCACAACATGTGAAATTGTTTACATTTTAATGCAGGCACTATCATTGTGCAAAAACCCAATTAAAGTTGCACTATGTAACTTTTCTAGATAAGTTTCGTGTTAGTATGGCATTCAACTTATCTATGGCAATGGAAATAAGCACGCAACAGTAAGCCACAGTAGGAATGCATATTTTTTTCTAGTAATAACTTCTCCATGGAGACAAGCAGATGGCGGACTCTATCAGAAAAGTTACCTAGTCCACCTTTAACATTTGCATCCTGTCTAGTATGTTCAAAAGAGAAATGTTTACTCTGAACTTGCCAATTGAATTTCAGTATTTATCGTAATTTACTTTTGTTTGTCACTACTGTCAGATGTCGCCGTAACCAGGTGCTAGTTCTAAAACAAGGGTGCAGCATTGAAACCTCCATTTTTGCCAGGACTTCCTTTTTCCCGTTGCCTTCACACATTTTGTTTTGCACTGCAGTATTCTCTTTTCTGTACAAGCTGCTCAGTAAATCTCCAAATATACGGCGGGCTCTCTTTGACTGGCTCGGTGCGGACTGCTGATTTAGTGAAATGCATATTTAATGTCTTGTGTAGAAGGGGTTAGCCATCCGTCTTGTGGTTCAGAGGCTGAGCTAGTCCTGCTTAGTGATTCTGATAATCCCCTACCTGCTGAGTTGACCTTTTTAGAAACCAAATGCCGCTTCAGTCAGGCGGAGGGGAAATAATATTGCACTGCTCTTTTCATTTTGACAAACCTCTTACAAACACTCCCGGGAATTACTCATACACGTAGTACACAGTGCGTTCGCCTGGTGTCCGAATAGTTTGAAAGATAAGCTAAAGATTAGATAGCTGACTGTTTATTGCTATATTTATATATCGACTGTGCCTGTTTTGAAAGCTCACTTTGCACTTTATAGAGAGAAAAAATGCTCAAACTATATCTCAAATAGAAACAAAGAACACATTTCAACACATGTTAAGTAGCTCAAGTAGCTCACTGATCCGAAAGTTGGAGGTTTGACTCCCGCTCTCGACATAAACATCATTGGTTGAGCGGTCAGATCCAGCTCCCACATATGAATGCTGTTGTTGTGTCCTTGGGCAAGACATTTAACTCATCTCACCCCCAGTGTCTGCGTACTCTGGTGTATGAGAGTGTTTGTGTGAATGGGTTCACCCCCAGGTCTGCGTACTCTGGTGTATGAGAGTGTTTGTGTGAATGGGTGAGTGGTTCCTTGATGTAAAGTGCTTTAAGTGCCTTGAAGGTGGAGAAGTGCTATATAAAAATGTTACCATTTACCAAGGTGCAATATACAACTTTTCTGGACGGACTCTGACCTTGTCTCCTTGGAGATAATTGCTTCCTTTCACAGTATGACATTAAACGCAGATGACGCCACCAGGTAAAGTTACAGGTCAGATCTGTGGAGAGGCAAACATGCTTACAGAATGAAGAATGCATGCATTTTTCAAGGTATTTCAGAATATGTGCAATTGGGAAAAAACAGGAATAGAAAAGTTAAATGCCATACTGTGGGATCTTCCATGCAAAGCAGTCACATCTCCAAGGTGATATTCAGGTAGTGGATGGTCCCACCCGAAAAACTGCATAGTGCTGCTTTAAATACTTTAAAGTATTTGCCGTCTTTGGAAGAAAGATGCGATTAAGTGGAGTCTGCATGTCCTCTGTGTCATGTGGGTTTTCTTTGATTTGAACATGGAGATGTTAATGCTTTGCCTAGAGAGACAAGTAAAGCCACTGGGCCAAGTTACAGGGCCAATCTGTGAAGAGGCAACCCTGCCCACGGTAACAATGTGTACAATGTGTGTTTGCCCAGACAATAAAAACAACAGTAAATTTAATAAATGCAACATATGCCATACTGTGGAACGTTCCAGGGAAAGTAATAATATCTTCATGGAAAAGAGGTGGTGGTGTGCTCCCTAGCCAAAGCTACATAATACACCTTTAAATGTGAGAATTTGGGGCCACAAAGGTGAGAATTTGGGGCGACAGTAGCTCAGTTAGTAGAGAATTTGTCCACTAATCCGAACGTTGGCGGTTCAAATCCCACTCTCGACATAAACATCACTGGTTGAATGGTCAGATCCACTGACCCACAAGTTGGCAGTGCGATTCCAGCTCCCAAATATGAATGCTGTCTTTGTGTTGGGCAAGACCCTTCATCCACCTCACCCCTAGTCTCTGCACACACTGGTGTATGAGTGTGTGTGACATAAAGCGCTTTGAGTGCCTTGAAGGTAGAAAAGCGCTATATAAAAATGTGACCATTTACCAATTTATGGTTTACCTATAGTTTCAGCTCTGCATCTAACTGACTGTGGTCTAAGACATACCAGTATAAGGCCCATATATGCTTGAATATAGGTTTTTATGTGTTGTCCAATTATATTTGCTGCCATTGTATAATTAGTCTGTTTGTATAGTACACTGTCACCTTTTGTTAGATGTATTGTTTCGCTTAGGGATTCAGTGCTACAAGGACAGATTTAGGCGGATAATGTGTTACGGCTTCTCTCTCTCTCTCTTTGGAGCCTTTTAAGTAACAGTGGGAAAACTGTGGGTGTCTGCATCTTTACCCAATGAGTCAGCATTGTGTAAACTCTTAACAGCATTATTCTGTCTGATACAATAGAATGGGGATATGCTGCATAGGTTATTCTGGTCAATAGCTTCATTGTGGTGTTTTTCGGTGTCATTGAGGTTTTTACTACACATCTTTATTCAGCACAAAAAGCCAGGAGGAAAGAAGAGTACAGTTTTAGTTTTTCCCTTTAAATTGACTTTTCCGTATTATAATTACCCTCGAACTAGCGTTGTGCTACTAGTTCTACAACTTTTAGTGCTACTTTTTTAATAACACTAGAAATTATGAATGAGACTTACTGACTAGGCCTGTCACGATAATTACTATATCAACTTATACTTCAAAATATAAAAGCTGGAACAATATTTTTTGGGTCAGTATTTATCGTGTGTATAGTTTCTTTGCACTATTGGGAAATTTTTGGATATTTTTTGGCTATATGATGAGATTTAAGCCGTAAAAAGGTTGAGTGAATCACTTCTGTGACTCATTACAGATGCAAAATAAGTGCTAAAGTGTTTAATTCTGCTGTTTATTTATCGCAGGTCATGTTTTTTAACAATATAGTACATTTAGAATAGTTTTTGTGGTTTAAATCTGCTCTTGGCTTTTTGTGTCAGTGGCATAAATTAGTTTCATTACTATCGTAGTTTTTGTGTTTAAATCTGCTCTTGGCTTTTTGTGTCAGTGGCATAAATTAGTTTCATTACTATCGTTTATTGTCTATATTTACTTCAGCAATATGTCAAACTTCAAAATGTGTGTCGTGACAGGCCTATTACTGACTGAGACCTGACCTGAGTCTCTGCAACCATCACCAATGATTCACTTGCTCACAAACCACAATCATGCCAAGGAAAGGTGGGTTAAGTGTTTTGCAAAAGAACACAACCACTGTATGCACTTGTTAGGGGAAATTGAACCGTCAACCTCGTACTTGTCTTGTACTGCCTGTATTCTACTACCACAATGTATCTATAGATTCTCAAATAGGGCTGAGTGACATGCCAAAAAAAAATTCACAACCTTTTTTTTGCTCATATTGGTCAGTCTCGATTTTACTGACAGATGATTGGCTGTAGACCGGTTAATTAAAAAGACCCAAGTTGATCACCGATGAGTAGAAATGGTTGACTCTAGATTAAAATTGGATTATTATATTTACTCTACTATATATATATATATATCTACTTTTGTATGCAGAACATCTTCTAGGGCTACAAGATTATTCACAATCGCATCAACATGGCAATCTGAGTGGATGCGTTTAAAATGTGAACTCTGAACAGAAGCCTATTATTAAACCATTAATTGCAAATCTAATCACAATGCTTGTCAGAAAAAAATCACAATTAGATATTTTTTCCCAAATGGTTCAGCCCTAATATCTTCATTTGTGCCAGTGCAGAGGAAGACAGAGGTGCCAGATGTTGGGTGCAGTAGTTTATCACTGAGGTGGGTGGGGTGGAGGATGGGGAGGCGGGTGAGCGGTGGTCCTCGGAGAGTGCTCCTTTGGCGGCTCTGATCTTGTCTGTGTCTGGATAATAAAAGCTTTACAACATTACCGAATGACTCAGGGTGGAGTGGGTTCTGTGCTCTATGCTGTTCTAAGCCGTCACAGCTGCCACTCACACAGATGACCAATGACCCACTGACCAGCCGCCGGGGCAGAGATGGCTTTACCAGATTACTGCACTAGCTTTTTTGAATGTTTATAACCACCAGGATTTGTCCATCTGGTTAAGTAATTCCTTCCAAATTCCAAAGTGTGTTTTTATGAGATTTTTTGAAAATATCAGACACAGGGGTTGACAGAGACGATTATATTACGTTACACTGTAGAATAGCTTCTCAATATTAAACATATATATATATATATTTTTTTTTCTCTTTTTTTAATTAGCATACCCAATTGTCTCTTTGTTACTGTGCAAGGATTTGTCTTGTTTTTCTTCTTTTTTTTCTTTTAAAGGTCCACTATGTAACTTTTCTCCATAGATATACTATTGCTTTGCCTGGAATTAAACTCATCTATTGTGCATGTATAACAATTACAATCTGAAAAATCTAAAAAAAAAAAAAAAAAAAAAATCAAACTGGAAAAACATGTGTTCTTACTGTGAGCGTACATGCCTCTTCACAGATCTGACCTGTAACTTGGCCTGGTGGTGGTAATGCCATATTGTGGAACATACGCATTGTGCATAGACCTTGATGTAGAGAAGCAGATGGTGGACTCTCCCCCTGAAAACTTACAGTGGCCACATTTCATGCAATCCAGTTAATTTATTAGGTTTTACGGTATAGCTTCCAAATGACCTTATAAAAAACATGCGTTATGTCGTGGTTTAGCAGTGGCTCAAAAACTACATCAGCACTTCAAGCCCAATCTGGCAGACCTCTGTGTTTCGAGGTTACCCAATAAACCCATATCAGGATGTGAAATAAGGAAAGAGCTTATCCACATGAACATAAGGACTTATCAGAAAAAAACATAACACAAGGTCACAAGTTGTTAATCTAAACGGTTTGGATGTTTCTACTTGTTAAGTCTTTAATATTAATAAGGCAAATCCACAGAGTTGTATTTGAGGAGTCACTTCATTATGCAGCAGGAGTCCATGTAATATTCATTATAGGGAAAATGGAATTTGTAATTTTGTATCACAGTAAACATCAGTGGACTGTACGCTTTTGTAAGAGGATTTGTCGGGGAGCCTTAAGGACCTGACTGTAGTAGCTCCGATAACATCTAATCATGTTGAACTTCCTTTTGGCCGATCACTATCTGCCCAGTGCAGTGCGGTTACTCCACACAAGTACAGTCTCTATTGACCGCAGGCAATATAAGGAGTAACGTAATGCTTTATTCACTACAATTATCTTGGCTTTTTACTTTCTTGCAACTAAGACTTCCAAAAATTGGCTACTGTTTTTTTAAAAAATAAAAATATATGCCTTATTTATGACTAACATAGAGAATTTGCTTTGAATAGATTTATATAGCTCTTTTCTACCTCTGTTGGGCACTCAGAGCACTTTACATCACCACTCACCCATTCACACACACATTGTAGGAAGACAATGTGGGTTAAGTGACTTGCCCAAGGACACAACGACTACGGGAGCAGCAATCAAACCACTGACCTTTGGATCAGTGTGTGAATGCTCTATCAACTAAGCTACTGCTACTATTCTTTCTTCTCCTCCTCTGAATAAGCCTGTAGAAATGTAGATAACACTATTAACTCTTCTTGAAAAGGTTGAAGGTTTACATGAATTCCAATGAGAAATTCCCTTTCAGTTTTTATACATTATGGAATTGTATGTATACTTTCTGTATAGTATTTCAATAACAGTATTTCAGTGGTCCTCAACCTATTTGTGTCTCCAGTAGTTTTGCCTCACACACACAGTACCCCTAACTCTGGTACTAAG
>KN469917.1:0-13819 GCA_000787095.1 Periophthalmodon schlosseri
GTGAGGCTGCTGAAGGTAACGTCCCTTTCTGCCCGAACCGCTGGTTTAGGACGGAGCGGGCGCTTAGCAACGCTGTCAATCAAACCTGTTGCTAACGCTAGCGGGAGGGACCTCGGGGAAAGAAGGCGCCTGATTTGTCTGTTGTGTTCATATCTTGATTTACAGACACAATAGCGAAATAAAAACCCCAGGATCATATAGAGCGGGTTAATACGAACATTTAAGACCAAAATGACGAGTCTGACAGCAGCAGTTACAGAGAGAGGGGCCACAGTTGTTCAATAGAAAGTGAATTGGAGCCAGAGTTGATGGAGCACTTCCTGTTTGGAGTGCGGCGGCTAGCAGGTTAGCTACGTCCATTTATATATACAGTCTACAGACTTATACTCCGGAAAATACGGTATCTAAAATTATTTGCTTTGAAACTAAACACCGAAACTCCAGCCACAGTCCAAGCAAGCTGCTGAACTGGGTAGAGTCTGAAAGACTAAAGGGAGAGTGAAGGGGGAGGAGGGGCGGAGTCAGACCCAACAAAGAGCTGCTAAACCCCGCCCCTACAGGTGTTTTTATTGTTTTTATTATTATAGAACATCAGTTTACAGATAATACGGTATATCTATGCATATATCGGCCTGTAGGACAAGACTCTGAGCAGTGTGATGTCACGGCGCTCTCAAAGTGCAGTGGCAGAGTTTATCCACAGATGGCAGCACTCATGCTTTTTCACTGTTTAGATCACACAGAGTTTTTGCGTGCTCTTTTATTGTTTTTTTCACTAAAAGCAGCAGCGAGTGCCATAAAACACCATGTGCACAGTTTAGTGTTTACTCCGCTTTAATACAGTCGCAAAGCCTGTCTCTGACCTGATTGGCTGATGTCTTCTTTCCTGTTGGAGAGAAGCAGATGATTTGATGCAGGTTAATACAGTCGCCTCCAGAACAGGGCTGTTAGACTCACGCTGTGTAGAGCTCCCACAATGCAACACAGCAGCCTGTCCTCATAATAAATGCTGTTTGTTGTTTTGTAATCGTAGCCTACAGTTAAAACAAAACCCTTCATTATTATCTTACACCAAAGTGTTTCCTTGCACCTGAACTGTTAAGAAAAATACAAAAATACTTGCTTTTTTTAATAAATTTGTTGCAGTGCGTAGTTGTCCTGTGTGTTAAAAGCTATACGCCGGAACATTGCGATGTGGCTGTTGTTTTTTTTTGTTTGTTTTTTGTTGTTGTTTTTTTTTTTTACAACAACCAAACTGCAATATAAGTTTTATTATTGAGCATTATGGGAACTAGCAAATGTCAAAATCATCAGTGGAAAAGAGAGGAAGAGGAAACCAGAAGAGAAAACGCAGAGCTTGGGTGTAGTATAACACTGAAAATCAAAGGTCAAAGTTCACTCCTCTTCTGTCCTCCAGGCTCTGCCCATTTTACCAGCTCGTTTGGACCGTGGCTGTGGGCGGAGTTTAGGTGTTTAGTCCCACTTTAGGTCATAGCTGTCCCTGTGCTTTTACCCGTAGAAAATAGAGGTAGTCTCAACCTGCACTGGAGGGAAGGCTATTTTTAACCCTCAAAAATACGAGGAGATTCTCTTAACATGGCAACACCGAGCCGTCCGGGACAAGACATTGGGATAAGACGCGTGGGCCCGTCGAACTCTAGACTACGTCCAAAAATATACCAGTCGTGATCGTTCAGATTGTTCATGACTGTCCCCCGTCTCTTTGCGCTGCAGCAGCTGTTTTTTTATAGATACAATATGGTAACCATGGAAACGTATGTGCTGACTTGAAATGGAGAAGATGGCATTCTCAGAAATAGATGTTTTTTTTCTTGCAGGTTTGAACATAGAATTTTCTGTCTGTCTTTATCTATCTTTAGTTCACTTTGTATACATTGCTTTGGCTAATGCATCTTTACGGGCGTTTTGTAGCAATATGGCAGATTTGACCAATGAGGCTCGGTTTCTTCACATTCAGTCCTGAGATATTCCGAACAAGTGGCCTCTCCATCTACCACCTGTGACATATCCGCTTCGCCCATAGACTGTATATATAAATGGACGTGGCTAACCTGCTAACCAAATTCCAAATAGGAAGTGAGCATGTGCGCGCTTCCGGCTCCATCGACTCTGGCTCCAATTCACTTTCTACTGAAAAACCGTCGCCTCTCTCTCGCTCTACATGATCCTGGTGTTTTTACTTCGCGATTGTGTCTGTAAATCATGATATGAACATTAATAAAAGACAAATCAGACGCCTTCTTTCCCCGAGATCGCTCCCGTTAGCGTTACCTGTTACCTTCAACAGCCTCGCTCCGGATTGGCTCTTTGGTTGCTATGAAATATGGAATTCTGCTCCAAACTCGCCCCCATAACGGCTCTGGCCTCGATGAGCTTCATTTGACTGGAGCCGAACGCTGTGGGTGACGTCAAACTCACTTAGTCCACTTCTTTATACAGTCTATTGTTTCGCTAAAAGACACAACAACACCGTGATGCTAATGCGGCAGAGATTGAACCACCAACCCTTGTATTATTGGTATGTGATATCCCTCGTTACTGAGATACTGTGATCTGTACATTGTTTAGTTGTTTATCTGATTATCTTAACAGACAGAGCCCTGATATCAGTTGAACAGCTTGTAGCTTTCATTTAAATCCAATCCACTATGGCCCATTACACCAGAGAGGCATTTTAGGCCTTAAGCTACCTCTTTCTCCCAATAACGGAAAATCAAAAAGGATCCCGTGTCTTTGCGTATAAATCACCAGACCGCTCCTCTCCACTTGCTGTCAGCTCAACTTGGAGATAAACGACGACGGCGTGTGAAAGAAACATAAAACTTTTTAAAACGAGGATAAGGAGACAAGAATGGCCTGTTTTACATGGATCTATGGCCACTTATCATTTCCTGACAGCTCTTCGCACGCTTAAAGGCCCAGTATTACACAAAATGGACTCTTGTGAGCTTTGAGCCATGTTGTAATGTGGTTAGCTCCTCAAAAACATACCTGAACTCAGCCTAAATCTGCAGGGTTTGTGCGTTAAACTTGCGAATGAAACAAAACACAACTCCAGGTCTGTTTGTGACGAGGAAACAACATTAGAACAGAGATCGGAGAATAGCGTAATATGGGCCTTTTAAAACACCGCAAGAGACACAGCGCAGCCAAACCTTACCCATGTGCGCATTATACATGAAGGTGAAAATAAGTTTGTCGATATTTGTATCTTGGCAGAGGTCGGACTTACTCACCAAATAAGCTCCATGTGTGTTTGTGCATTTTGGATCACCTTCAAAAAGTCCTATCTCCTTTTTATTTTTTTCCAGGGCTCAGCGCCAACTGGGTTTCCCTATTTGAGGAAGTAAGGTGAAGGGAGCTATAGTTCACTGTCTAGCCTGGAAAACTCCCCATTTGGTGCCACGGGGGAGAGGCGGATCGGGCAGGGGAGGAGGTAACGGCTAAATCAGGACGGCGACAGCGCGCTCCATCAAAGAGAGGAGGAGCTCTGGAGAGGACAGAACGAGCTACAGCGGCGGTAGCGGTAGGAGGCACACGGCCAAGCCGGCCTTACGCTGGGGCTTACTTCCAGGTCAGCTAGCTTTACTCAAGGCCGAACCACAGCGACGAGCAGTGGCTTTATTTTAATCCAAATTACTGCAGTAAGATGTTTTTAAAAGGCAAGTTATTTCAGATAGATCGCAGTAGGCCCTCGAGGGGAAGCCGGCCGATGTGGTCTGAAGCAGGAGGCAAACGCAGAGAAAATTCCCATTCATCGAAATGTTTTCCGATTCAAGAGGGTCAAATGTGGCAATGCATATTTACAAAGTTCATATTTTTTTAAAAAACTGTGCTCAAAAACAACAGAAATGAATGAAACTAAGGAAAAAAAACCCACATGTACCAGGCTACAGTAATGTTCCCCCGATGGACTAAACCTTTCTACTTTTATACTCTCCCAGCAGGAAAAACCTCACCAGGTAAATACGAATCATTCCACAGGAGCCAATTAAGTTTTAACTTTAGCAGTGTATCAACCTAACAGTTTAATTTATGATCCATAAGTCACTTTAACAAAAGTGTTTAAAATAAAACTAAACACTGAAATACTGAAACCAAAATACACAAAGACACTGAAACAAAAAGGAACTTAAACCAGTTCTCCCCTCCACGTGGTCCGGCCCACGACCTCACCCCACCCCCCAAGGCTTTAAAAATGGCCGACACTGGGCACGCCCCCTCTTTTGTCTGGACCGTGTGGAGATTCATGTGAGCATGAAAGTGCATGTATTTAACTGAATTATATAACTGAAATGAAAAGGTTTAACTAGAAAAAAATCTTTAAATGAACTTTTGTATGTTTGGTATTTAACTTGAAGGTGAACTATAAACCGAACGAGTTGTGCTAAAATAAATCAATATTTAAATACAAGGCAGCGAACAGCAAGTTCCAGATAGAAACAAACAGCAGGTCAAGACCTTTACTACGATGTAAATACTTCACCAGAGGAAACATCTGTTTAGAAAAGTAGATATTTGTGTCTTGAGGTTAATGCTAATGCTAACTAAAGTTAAAATGAGTTTGTGATGTTAAAATAGCGTTACAGTCTGAATGACTTTGTGTAGAAAAAAAACAGAACTGAGATGGGGGGAAAAGGGCTTTTGGTTATTTTGCTTAAAAAAATGGAATATATTTCAAGACAAGCTAAACTGGAATGTCTGGGATCCAAAATACACACTTAAGTACTTTATGAAGATGTGAGTCTCACCGGTGAATCTCCCTGTTTTCAAATGGGCGTGACTGACAGGTGAATTAGCCAATCAGAGACACGGAAATGTAAAAAAATCCACAGGAGCTGAAAAACATGGCAGATTTCTTCAGAATCAATGAACAAAGCACTAAACTCTGAGGTGAGAGAAATTATTTTATTTGTAAATCATAGGCGACCAATGAGCTCCTTCGTTTCACATGTGTCTGATCTGAGTGGACGATCACGTTTGACCGGGCTTTAGACGCAGCAGAGGACGTGGGGACCAGACTGATATCAACCTGTATAAAAAATACAGAGAGATCAGTCTGAAATTTCCAGGCAAAAAACTGGATACTTTGGTGCCACAAATGCAATTTATACTCACACCTGCTCCTGTTTCTAATGTTTTAAATGGACTTGTACTTATTTGTTTTGTGTTTTGTTTGTATTTTTTCTCAAAGTGCTCTTATTGGGTCTCCCTGTGTGGCGCCCATGAAAGAGTCAAAGTGCTCTTATTGGGTCTCCCTGTATTAAGATAAATAAAATGACCATACAGCAGTAACTACATCCAGTACTTCATAATATTTTCATAATCGTCTCCTTCTCGTTGGGCTCGTGTGACTCTCCTCACTTCTTATTGCTGCTTTAATGCACATTACGCAGGTCAGAGAGTGACTTATAGCAGGAAATCAAAAGGTTCATTTTCATTTCATTGTTCAGTTACACACCAGCTCCTCCACTGCCCCTTTCCTGCCTCTTCCAACCACAGACTGTAGAAGAAAAGTGGATTAAGTGAGCGTGACGTCACCCACAGCGTTCGGCTCCAGTCAAATGAAGCTCATCGAGGCTAGAGCAGTTATAGGGGCCAATTTGGAGCCGAGTTCCAACCACGAGTATCATAGCAACCAAAGAGCCAATCCAGAGCGAGGCCGTTGAAGGTAACGCCCCTCCCCGCCCACACCGCTGGTTTAGGGAGCAGGCGCTTAGCAACGCTGTCAATCAAACTTGTTGCTAACGCTAGCGGGAGCGACTTTGTGGAAAGAAGGCGCCTGATTCGTCTGTTATTAATGTTCATATCTTGATTTACAGACACAATAGTGAAATAAAAACCCCTGGATCATGTAGAGGGTTAATACGAACATTTAAGACCAAAATGACGAGTCTGACAGCGGAAGTTACAGAGAGAGGGACGATTTTTCAATGTAAAGTGAACTAGAGCCGAGTCGATGGAGCCTGAAGCGCGCCCCTGCTCACTTCTGATTTAGAACGCGGCGGTTAGCAGGTTAGCTACGTCCATTTATATATACAGTCCATGCTTCCTACCAGATCTCTCTTATTTGCCGATTTAAGCCGACCGGTTTAAGTGTGTTTTGTTTCAGAGGGTTTTTGTGAATCAAATCAAACATGAACAATGGGGACATGTGAGGAGTACAGCACCAGCTTTAGCTCAGAGTATTGAACAGATCAGCTGGGAAGCCCTGGGGAAATATCCTCGCTGTGCTGAGAATTTCAATGGCTTTTTTCTCCGTGGTTGTGTGCGGCGCTAAGCTAGCTCTCAGTGTGGTCGCTTTAATGAATGGGAGCACGGAGAAGCCGAAGACCCTTCAAGTAAATACATGGAAGTAAATATAATCCCTGTAATGGTGGCAAAAAGCAACACACGAGGGACCGTTGTGCATTCATTTCTTGCCTGGTACAATGTGAGCCTGGAGGGAGGAAGCCGCTCTGCCAAAGAGCCTTATGTAACAAGTGGTGTAATGTCAATGGAAGGAGCACACTGAAGGAAGCATGAATAACACAGAAAAATAACATGCGCTAATGTGATTAATGCATCACAAAGAGGACTGAAGTCTACCCAAAATGAGCAAAGGGATGTGGGGAACGCACACAGATCTGGCTCGTTAAAGCTGAACAAGACAACCGTCACCTCCACTCAGGCCCGGGTCTACGGGGAGGCAAAAGGGGCAGCGCGACCTCCGTTCTAAAGGTTTGCGCCCTCTTTAAAAGCAGACCTATTCTGCAAAATGGACTTTTCAGAGATTTTAAACACGTTTCCTTCTCATTTATCCTCTGAAGTTGTATTTGGAGTGATTCGTGCATGTTTGAGCAATCTTTAATCGCTTATTTTCAAGACGCCATCCCCGTCAATCGCCGTTTTCACCGCTACCAGCACACGCCCACTGCTCTTTGCTTACTTCATTCTTCGGTGATACGCGTAGGATTCGGCAGTGTCACGTAGTCATTTTGGTACAAATGAAAAAAAATCGACTACTCGCTAGTGTGACGTGCAGCTATCCACAGGGGGCGCCGACAGCTACACGGCGCTTTGTTGTGATGACGTTTACGCCGACGTCAGCTCCCATTGGGCACCGTGGTTTTGTAACGCGGAAATCAGCGGATTTGTTTCTTTTATTAAGTCGTTTTAGTGCAAATTATAACAATCATCCACGGGTGTCATAGATTATAACACAAAGACACAAGCACAATAGGGCTGATTTAAGGCGGGCTGATTTAAACTGGGCTGATTTAAACTGGGCTGATTTAAGGCGGGAAACATAATCACACTTAATAGAACAGTATAGACTTTGCACCTCTTTGAAACTCAAACCCACCTCAGTCAGTTTGTCCTGGATCCGCCGCTGATTCCACCTGGAAACGCTGCAGAGATAGAATTGTTTACGTATAGAAGTTATTTAAGGCTTAAAGAAAATACCTTTTAGACAGAAATGTTTGAACAATGGCAGTGTTTAAATGAATAGATCTGAAAAACCCTCTCTGTGTAAATTGGCCATCATCTACAAGCCCAAAGTGGCCCCATTATATCCAGAATGGGAGCGAGTCAATGATTACAAATACGGACATAGCACAGAGGCCTTTTGTCTGGTTACTATGGTAAACAGGTTCACACTGCTAGTTAGTCATGTACATATAGCAAATATTTCTTTCTTTTTTTATTCTTTGTCAGGGACCTTGTACAAATGCATTAATCTTACAAAAGAAAAGATGATTTGTACCAGATTTAGCTACTTTCCATCTGCAGTAACACACATTAAAATACACATTTCATTACAATTACATTATAAGACTAACAGTTCAACATTAACATTAGCAGGAAAATGCAATAAAATGTCCCCATGTCCAGTACATGATGTTTCCTCCAGTCCAAACAAATATTAAAAATCTTTGTGTGGGTTTTTACAGTGAAACAGAACAGTACAAATGAACCAGACTGACGTCGACACATTTGATTATCTAAAATGTGCTTTTTTTCAAATTTCTAGTAAAATTATTCAAATCTACACACAATTTCAGACTGTCTGGAAGCTGTTTAATTTCAGTACATACTTCCTAGCTCCATATTTATTCGCCCTTCCTTTGTTACGGAAGCAGTTTCATCATAAATTCATCAAATTAGCGCGTAAATTGGTGACCACATTATCCAAACGCGGCGCCAGCTCTGGTCTAACTCCTGTACGTGAAAACGCGAACCCGCTTTGTCAAAATGCCGACCTGGTTTCTATGAATTATTTCTCATTTCGGTTCACTCCCACGGCCACGGAGCGTCTGATGCACGAGCGCGCCTGTGACGGGAGCGCGCAGCAGTCATGCCTCTCGCATCGCTCGCATCACCAGCATCAGAACACACAAGAACAAACGCAGCTTTTTCGTCAAATTTGCCTCTTCCGTTCGCTTTTTTTTGGCATGAAACTCCACGCCGTACTTCCAACTCGTCGGTAACGGGAAAGAAATCGCATTCTGTGAAACAACAAGAGGTTTGAAGAGGAGTACGGTCGCTGTGCTCGTGCGTATTCACCGTTTCCTTTCGCACGTCGTTCTGTTTTAAGTTGACGTTTCAGTTTGTGGATGTAAAAGCCGCTCAGAGCCACTTTGAGGGATTGGAACTGGCGTGGCACAAACGAGCTTCTCCTTAACGCTTCAACAATGAGCCCGGTTTAGAAGGTAAGACGCGCAAAGCTGCTCTTAACAACGATACTCAACACAATGGGACGTCACCTGTTTTTTTTTTGTTTTGTTGTTGTTGTTTTTTTGTTTTTTTATCGGACGTAAACCCAGATTGTGTCCAAACAGGTGGCGCTTTGCTGCATGAGTAGATCCGCTATTGGAGTCAAGAGTAGAACGTTTGAATTTCCAAAGCTTCAAAAAATATGGTCCATTTTCGGGAATTTGTCCTAATGGAATTACGTTTAAGATGGTAGGGATCAGGAGTAGGCTTCTTAAAGGAAAGCCTGTGAATTAGGCTTTTTCTATAGCGCTTTATTCTAGAGGATCAACCCGTTTTAGAGCTGTTCTAGATAACACGAAACGGCCGTTATCATCTAGATGCCGAAGTTAACGTTGTGCGCGTAAAAGGCGTCAGCGATGCGAGCGTCAGATAGTTCCGGCTTCAACAGCGAAATGCCAAGTTTTACCTTTGAGATTAATTGTTAAAATTTCACGGCGAAGACTGGTGTTTATGGGAATATCGTGGCGGGGGCTGGTCGCGCATGGTTCAGTGTCAGAACTGTGCTCTACGTAACATAACGCCTCACGGTGCCATTGAAATGCCATTATCTACGTCCACTCCACGTACTCAAGCTTTTGTCCTTGTTTTAATGAGTGCCACTTAAGCCACAGCACATGTAACTCACCGGGTTAGAGGAAATCCAATCTGAAGATGTTTAGTCCTAGTTTCATAGTAAGGAAGTATTCAGTTACTTATCAATATTTCGTCCAGTTTGTTGCTGTGTGAAGCTGGTGAGCGCGTGCATTATTTATGAGTGTCTTATGTGGAATCTGATATTTGGCTGTAGACTGTAAAAATAGACAGGATTGAGTGTAAAAAGGCCTGACATGACGCCACATCATGGGCAGCTAACCACGTGATACTGCGTTTAAAAGGCTCACTTTAATCGGCTGTTTGGTAGATTTCAAATGGGAGTGTGTTTTATTTGTGTTTGTATTTGACCCATCCTTCAAACAGTGTCACTGGGCCACCTCACAGGCGTTTTGGGGGTTGATCTGGGTGTAGTTCTAATGTGTTTGTGTACTTTTTCTAACATACAACAGGCCAGTACAGCGTTAGCCCTGCTGCTGTCGGGGGACGCTAACTAACTGAGGTGTGATGTGGTTTATGATGTGATTATATTGATTGATTATGTTTTATTTCGCTGTAACCGGACAGCCCTGTATTCACCTCTGTGCGTAGAGCTCTCAAATCTCTGGCCGGTTGCCAAACGCAACCCTTGGCACCAAAGAAATCCAAATATCCAGCGCTCACTGTCATAGCTGTGTCTGTCACCCGTCTGTGTTTGTGGTGTTAGAAGCTGATTTTTCGCATTTTTCAGTTCAGTTCAGTTCAAGTTCATTTCTTTCACATTTAAAACAACTTCAGCTGACCAAAGTGCTTCACGTAAAAGTAAAAAAAAAAGGAAAACAAAACAACCAAACATACAGATAACACAATACGTAGGATTGTGGCTGTGCAGAGCAGATGTTCGGTCGGTGTTGTGCATTACTGGAAGACTTTGCAATAGGATGGATGTGGTTTTGTGGCGGTTTGGATTGGAGCGGCGAAGGCTCTTTGTTTGCTAAAAGTCGCTAATGCTTTCACGTGGCTATAAAACGCCGTTCTGTCGTTATTAAGCTTTTAACCGTGATGCAGCGCTCTCCTCAAACGAAACCTGGAGTTTAGCCTTTGTCGCTAAAGCTCCGTTAGCGTCTGCGCGTCCGCGGCTGCTCTCGGGCCTCGCAGTTGGTCCCACACAAAGCCCATCAGATCACAGTGTTGTGCGGGGCATATGTGACATTTTGTTTGTCACACATTGGACTGTGTCATTCGGTGCCCTCGTTAGCCTGTCTTCACACTCCTCTGTTTCACCCCCACACACGCGCTCGCAGTCCGGCTGCTAAGAAAAACATGCAAAACCATTTTATGATTGGAGCAGAACTGTTAAACAAAACGGCATCTTGTAAAAATAACTGAATGAACTGTAGTGTTGCTCTCAGTCGCTCGTGTTGCTGTATCGCGCGTTATTCTCTCGGTTCGCAGTCGGAGGCGGTGAACAGCTTCTGGAAACGAGGCGCAACTTTCGGCCCCTTCGACCACCACCGATCACTCACGCGCTTCATTAGGAAAGGTAGATGAAGTGTCTTGCCCGAGGACACGATGGCAGTTTGGACTGAGCTGGAGTCTGCCTTTTTTCACTGACTAAGCGCCGAAAGTTAATCCTCGCTTCTAGGCCTGTCACGATGACTATATCCAGTTATCGTTCAATATATTTTGGGGCTCAATATTTATCAAAATGTGTTGTCGTGACAGGCCTAGTGTCTTGCCCAAGGACACAATGGTAGTTTGTACTGGTCGGAGCGAGGGATGAGACAATAATATCGTTTATCGTGATGAAAAGCGTTGACAATAATCGTTCGTGGGATATTTTATTTAATCGTGATGATCAGCAACAAAGATAATCGCCGTTATATCACCAGAATGTGTAGAAAAATAATACTTCAGTCAACAGGGGGGACAAAGGGGTCTGTTGTCTGGGGCCCCAGGGTCTCAGGGGCCCAGAATTGGACCGTCTTCCTATTAATTTGTATTACGGGGGGCCATGTGAGGCTTATTGCCCCGGGCCCCCAGATTTCAGTGGACGGCCCTGCTCATCCATAATATTCTCTGTTAAAGTTCTAATTATTTCATATCGTAACAACTTTAATCAGTGTCGTGATATAATCGTCAATCGCAGTTATTTTGGCCATGATAATCCTCACACAAAATTTCAATATCGTCCCCATGCCTAGACGGAGCTGGAATCTGCCTTTTTCCTTTGTCCAAGGGCCGAAAGTTCAGCCTCGCTTCCAGCCTTGCCATATGGTACCAGTGACCGGGCTGCCTCGTCGCTGGAGGGAGAGGAACATAAACAGGAAGTGCTCTAGGGTTACATTTGTGATGGAAACTCCGGCTCCTTACCCTCTGTGTGACAAGCGCTCATTCAAACTCAGCTGCCGGGGGAGCGAAATCAAACGCACCCGAGCCCCGTCTGTGGTGACCTTTTAATACTCCCAGCCCTGTAATGTTAACAGTGACAAAGCAATGTGTGGCACCGGACTGACGGCTCAGACAGGCATCATGGGAAATCTGGTAAAGTGGACTTCTTAAAGACCGAGGCCGTGTCCGAATGCCCACACTCTTCCCTGCAGGGGGCACCAGTTAGGGGTCACGCCGTTTTTAGTGCTGTCAGAATGTCCCGTTGGTAAAAAAAAATAGCGCACTCAAAATTTCCCACAATGCACCTTGAAAAGTAGCAGGCGTCAGTGGTCACTAGAGCGGTCAATATAGACCACAATGCTTTGTAAGAGTCGGAAAAACACCGGACTGTGGCAGGTCTTTAACCGGACACAAAACGACTGAATGAAGCAGATAGAAGCTCTGGTTTATCGCTCTGTTGATCCTGATTATGAATAAAACGGTCTTTAATAAACTGTTGCCGTGTAAAGGTGCTAGCGTTAGCCGCTTAGCTTAGCTCGAACTGTTAAAAGAGCGAGAATTTCCACATCTCAGACAATTTTTTTTCTGTTTACGTCGGAGATCCATCTTGGCAATTAATAGTCTATAAATATGTGCGAGTTCAACCAGTTATTTCCGACAGAAGTTAAGTTTAGCCTTTTGACTTTTTTCACCCAGACCCTAGAGTCACATGACCCGGATGTAGCGAGTCGTCTGCGTATTGAATGAGGGGTGAGGGGCTGGGGGAGACATTCAGACACAGCCCAAGAAGATGTTTATTTTAGTTTTTATTCAATCTTGCCTTTTTCGTTCAAAACTAAACCAAGTATGTGCATCAAATTATTTATAAATGCTTCTTCGCTTCTAAAAACGGCCCAATCCCCAAACACTATAATCCAGGAGGAGATATTTAGGATTTTGTTTATGATTTTTTCTATCACTAACAAAGCTCTGGTTGGTGTTAAAATGTGTTTGCTGTTTAAAAATGAAGGGATAGAAACCAGGGGGGATATTACCAACAGAGCCAGAGAAAGTGACTCACTGGCTACAGTATAAAACAAATGAAAACGTGAAAAATATGTAAACGTTTAAATTGGTGGATTTCAGAATTCAAAGCGTTCAGACTCATTTCATTCTGACAGTGTTGTTTCTGCAGAAAACCCAGCGCTTCCAAATGTATCGATATAGCACAGTGTCATATACAGGTAGAGGAAGTACTTATTTTTGTTAAAGTTACAGATACTGGAGCAAAAAATACCAAAGTAAAAGTATCACATGGAAAAATCAACTTAAGTAAAAGTCTTAAAGTATCTGTTTAAAATATACTTAAAGAGTAAAAAGTAAAAGTATTTTGCGGATGATTTAAATGTGGTGATTTTGATAAAGATTTGAGCTGAATTTTGTTCAACAGAAACAAGTGAATGTGTGCTTAAGTAGAAGATACTTAAACTGTATTACTTAAGTACAGTACTTTATGTTCCTGCACTGATCATATATGCCTCACTGAACTCACACAGAAAACAGATGTATCTAATAAACCTACGGCCCGTTCATTGTAATGCAGAAGTGAAATGTTGGGCGGTTCCTTCTTGTACTTTCACTCCTGATAGAGGAAAAGTAAAGGACTGTAAAGGACTCAGGATCTATGTCAGGAGTACCCATCGACTGTATATCAGTGGTGGGCCGTCAGGGCCAGCAAGGCCTTCTCTGCCTAAACATGCTCAGGAAAATGAATTTATTTTATTTTATTTTCATAAATATGTAAACAAAATATTCTCTATTCTTTGTTGTCTTTATATCATATTCTATTCACTTAGTTGAGTGGCTTCCAATGTTGTTTATTGTGGTAGTTTTTATCCAATTATATTTCAGCAGCTTGTGTTGTCACGCAAATTTCATTTGCCTGGGGCCTTCAGAATAAACAGAGCAGGCCCCGTCCACTGTAAGTAAACAGACACAGTCAGTTTAAATAGCCAATCAGATCTCGATTCTGCAAACCAGGGCCAGCTAGAAGGTCTTACACTGAACTGGACATGTACGTGTCCTGTGATTGGATAAAAAA